>BOPP01000047.1:2654727-2691322 GCA_017312745.1 Gryllus bimaculatus | reverse complement strand
AGAGATCCGCGCTGAGAAGGTCGGTTCCAGGAGAGAGAGAGAGAGAGGGCCAGCGAGAAGGGGGAGAGGGAAAGAGAGAGAGAGAGAGAGTTGGCGGTCAGTGGGTCGTTGAACCGATGGAGAGTTCCGCGAGTGATCCGTGGTGTCCGGATTTTAAAGGAAAAAAAAACTGCTATGAAATCGATTTGGTACGAATATTGCGAGAAGTACTTCAGCTCTTTGATTTCCTTTAGAAATAATAATATTAAAAAATAACATTTCGGCTCCATGAGTTTTTCTTTATTTTGAAAGTCAGAATCATTAAAGAAATTCTTAAATATAGGGAAACACAGCATTCTTTGCATGTTACCCTTTATCGAAAACTATATATTATTTTTTTCACTGAAAAAGTAGAATTAAAAGAATCATACATCAAAAAATGATGGAAAAATAGTATGTAGAATAATCATAATGTGTAAACTAATAACACATTTCATGTGTTTTTTTTAGTATTTATTCATATTTCATATTCATTATGAATTTCATGCGCACGGCACAAGCGATAAATTCTATTTTAAATATGCACTTATTCATGAGAAACATTACTATCTCAATGCACGCATAGCATTTGGGTTCAGAGTATAATAATAAAAGAAATAATAATAATAATAATAATAATAATAATAATAATAATAATAATAATAATAATAATAATTACAATGCCTTCCTTGAGTAGCGAATTTTAGACCGTAAGGTCTGCTTTTTCGTGTCACCACGAAAATTTACACACACGTACCAGTTTTAATATGGATTATAATTTTAACTAACAGAAACCTACACATCGATATTGCCAAACTAACATTAACATACTAATATTGACATTCTGGAATTAATTTGCTGAACATTGATTTTCCGAAATTGACATGAAGTCATAATAACACTGACATAGTATATTGTCATATTCACATTAAAAGTAGTACATACGTTTCGAGTAACGGAGTAATACATTTGCTTCCAAGAATTTTCGGAAATTGTCATTCTATATACATTTTTACATATTGAAAGACCATTTTCATCGAAATACTATCTTAACTGATTCTCAAGACATTAATTTAGTTCGATTCATTTCTTGCCTTTGTTTCTTCTGGCCGACACAAACATTTCCGCTTCATTGTTTGAGAGCAACCTTTACAGAATGACGAATTACAATGCTAAGGCTAGTCTACTATGCTCTTCTATTAAAATATTTTTTGATAGATATTTTTCAGGAAGAAATTTCATTCCATGTAAAAAATAACGAGTTTTATCTAAAAATGTACTAAACATTACATCTCGTATTCCATAACAGTTTTTAAAGAACCTGCTTTATACCCTTTGTATTCAAATGACGCTTTATAGTACTATGCCAAAAAACGACCGAAGAACCAAATGGAAACAACTATCAGCAAATTTAACTTCCGTAAAAACAGCATTTTTTTAAACCACGATTTTTACTGTAAAACGCATTTCTCAGCCGTCCTTCAACTGGAAATTATAGCATCCTCTGGAGATTTTTATACACTTTTATTTCCCTTTCAGGAGGTATCTGATGTAGCATGCTAAAAGGCGAGCTGCGGCAGGCCGGAAATAATACGGGGACCCCGCGTTCCGTTGCAGGTGCGCCGAAAGGAAAAGAGCCGACTGCTGCCTCCCGCGAGGTTTATTTATCGCGATGAAATAAAGAGCGAACTGAAGCAGAGGCGGAATTATACGACGGTGGAGGAAGCGTTGATAAGGGTGGGGTTGAAAGTGATTGAGAGAACAGTGGGAAACGTAGGAACGGAATTCGAGGCTGTGTCAAGATTTAAGAATTTTAGTTGAATGTGTCATAATACGAATAATAGGGTATGAGGATTTATGATGGAAATAAAATGCAATAATACGAATAATGTCATATAAATAATATATGGAGTAGAATACGATTACGGAGTTTCAGGAAACCGGAAACGGTTGGTATCTGGCAGGTGGTTGATAATGATAGTGAATAACGATGAATAATAAACATTTGGAATGTTACTTGAAAGCAGGCCAAACTGCAATGGGCACACTTAGATAGAGAAGATATTGAAAGGGGAGACGACATAGACTAGCGTCTTAGAAGAAAGAAGGATAAGACAGAAGAGATAATGGATTGATGTAGGGACATCCTGTGAGGATAAATATGAATATTACCGGAAGAGCAAAAAATGAAGAGACAAAGTTAAAAATAAAAATAACGAGAAAGAGTGAACATATGTGTGGAGTGGATTGCGAGAACATTTTAATGCAAGGCAACAACCCAGGTAAAACAAACAAAACTAGAACATGAAATACAAATTAATAAAAAGAATAAATATTCAAAACAATTATGAATGTTAAATAGTTTCACCCATAACTTAGCCAACAGCACCGCGCAAGTGTCGGAGAACACCGCCTCGGAGCCAGAAGATTGCATTAACTCCATGATGGTAGCAGAGATAGTGATAACCCATAATGACTCAGGAGGAATTAACCGCAAGTTTTGAGAATTTTATTCCATCTACTACAGAGAATAAAGTAGGTGAACAAATTTAAATAACATAATTATTCTTCGTTAGCCTCTAGGTAGCGTACTACCTTCCCGTGGTGTGATCCCGAGTTTGATTTCCAGGCCGTGACAATAATAGAGATGTAGCTTTTCTTTAAAATCGCCTCGGTTTCTATATCTGTATGTGTCAAAGAAAAACTAAGGCAGACGGAGTTTGCTAGTTAAGGGAATTTAGTATGCCATGTTCGCCACATGTATCTCTTAGACTCCACGAATGGGAATTAAACTGGCCACAATAAAAATTAGCCGACAATACAAGTTAGCCGACAGTGTCGGACGGCCGACACAGAATGCCAAATATATTACTTTCTGTACAGCCACTGAAGATGAGAGAAAAACACTGTTTACTATCTTTTGAAACACGTGTATGATTAATTATTTTTATTACTATTATTATTAGTATTGTTGTTATTGTTATTATTAGTATTGTTATTGTTATTATTAGTATTGTTGTTATTATTGTTATGATTATTAGTGAATGGGCCACTACTGACCACACAACACATTTCACACAACACATCTCCGAAACCCAGTTGTATCTTATCCTGGAGAGGTCAACGTGTGGAAAAATAGGGATCAGCTTTTCGGCAGCATCCCTTGGTTAAAGCAAACTTGTTAGCCTTGAATATCAATTAGAAGGGATAGAATTATATTATTATTATTATTATTATTATTTATTATTTATTATTATTAAGGTGATGATGAGTAGTGTAGAGAGAAGGTGGAGTAGTGGGAGGTGAGAAATATTCGTGGGATTTTGGAACAATCCCCGCTTTCGCCTTGTGACCGAGAGAAACCACAAACACCCCAGTCAGGATAGCGGGACCAAGGACCGCACCCGTTAATTATTTTTAGTACCAAATATATTTTTAAATAAACTTTGTGTTTGATTCATACCGGATCCGTATTCATTAACCAGAAGCGGATTCAAGTTTCCTCTCTTGGCGCAGTGTGAGTCGCCACCCACGCAGAGCATACAATTCAGTATGGCCCGCCGGCGGCATCCGCGATCCAGCAGGCGATAAGTAAATTTCTTAACACCCGCCGTCGCCGCTCCTCCGCGGGCGAATTCTCTCCGGCGAACATTTCTGCGCGCCGAGCGGCCGCCGGCTCGGAGCGTGACGGACTGGAATTAAAACATCACGGAACTGCTCCTGTTGTGTAGATTTCTCCCCCCGCGCGCACCGTCGTCTTTTTCGCCCCGTTGGCGCCGCCTCCAACGCCCGCGCTGCCGCCGCCGCCACCGCCGCCGCTGAAATGCTGATGCGTCCTTTCAGAAACGGTGTTGATTATATCGCGTGGAACGGAGCGACCGTGGTGGGCGAGGGAGGAGGGGGCGCTGTAGAGCGGAACGCGGTAGAGGCAGCGGTGGCGTCGAGAGTCGAGAGGGAGATGCGAAATTTACGAGAGCCCGAAACGCCCACGAAGAACGAAGTCGTCAATTGACTTACGAAAATGTGTCTTTCGGTTAATCGATGCCTGAGGACCAGGCTGTTTTATGTCCTGTTTTTGACAAAATGAGATTTCTGTTTCATTGTGTTCTATGTTCCTGTGTACACATGTGAATCAAACAAAAATGTGAATATTCCACTCCGTAAGCTTGTAGCAAACCGGTTCCATACTAAACCATTCATTACGTACCCACTACATGCAAAATATTTAAATGGTTCTCCTGAAACAAATAGTAAAATGGAGTCAGAACAGTCAGGTTTTCAGCCATCGTAATATCAATTAGACAATTAGAGGTCATCAATTGACTTGTGAAGACATTTCTTCGATATTCCACTCCATAAGCTTGCAGAAAACCCATTCTATACTAACCCATTTATTACCTCCCCGTTACATACAAAAAGTTTAAATGTTTCTCCTGAAAAATTTAGTAAAATGGACATAGAACAGTCTAGTTAGCGGCCAACGTGTATTCAAAGTACGAAGTCATCAATTGACTTATAGCAACACGTATTTCTTTGAATGATATCAATGAGAAGTGAATATCAATTAGAGAATTCTACCCAGTGACGTTTGCAATTCTGTGGTGACCACCCATTGGAAGAGAAACAGATTTGCATGATGGTGTGACAGTATACATTTCTATAAATTATTAAATATCAAAGCGAACAGTTTTTAATCATTTATTAATGTGGGTTTGGGACATACTGATTTTCAGTTTACTGTGGGACGGAAGTACTATTTAGTGCGCTGACCATTTCTTCGACAAAAAACAGATAATTATTGCATCTTTATGCTACAATTAATGTTTAGAAATAACATATTTTACTATATTAGCGGTAATATCATGTATTTTCGGTGACCCAAATATGTTTTCATCATACTGTGCAACGTTTGAAGTAGTAATGTAAAGTATACATAATTGTATGCAAATAAATATGTATTTGGAAAATTTAGAAATTATGTGAGAAAGTATGTGCCGTTGTACATCACTAGTTTTACTGAACTTTGAAACAAACGAGGAGAAAATGTAAAGAGAAAAATTGGGACCGTTTTTGAGAAAGTAATTGTTCAAAAGTTACCTATATTTCAGGCACATTTTCAGTCGATGTGTAAAAGAGAATTCTCTTGGCCGTCTGCTCTTATCAGTAGTTTCTTCGATCAACCAGGGTGAAGGACGGAGCAGTACTCTTATAAACGAGCCTCGGACCGCGCGCGATCTTTCCTTTCCCTTCCTTGTTCTATCCTCACTTCTATTTACACACATTTACACTTTCATGCACGACACTCGCACATGTGTTGGGAGACCAGTAGGGTGCTTAGAGCTTGTCCAGGCTGGTTGAGAGAATCCCCGCCAGTCGACGGTAGGTCGGCGCCATATCTTTGCCATACGACAGGGAAAGACCACAGCCACCTCTTGAGCAAAAACATGCATTACACTTACGGGACTAATGACCTCAGTAGCTGACGCGCCTGGATTAACAAACAGTAGTTGTAGTTGTCAAAATACGCCGAAAAATGTTGAACTTTTGGAATTTTCGAAAAATTTCGGATTTCAACAAAAGGTAGACCTGCACCATTATTTTAAGCATTTTTAAGCTATAAAAGGGGAAAAGGTAAATACAAAAAAATTAAGCCATTTTTTAGGAAATTTCGAAAGTGATGTTGAGCCTTAATGAAAAGTATCCTCAACAAATGTAAATAAATGTTTTAAACTCGCAGGGCCTCGACTTTCTTTAGATCGATCGAGGACAAATTAGGGAAAGTATGCAGATTTGGCACTAGCGTTGACCACGGATAGATGGAGAGACAAATGGTCAACCAAACGGACAGATGAACAAACAACGGGGTGGCTGACAAGCAGGTGGATAGGCAGATGGACAGACAGGCAAACAGGCGGACGGACAGATAGGAGAGACAGTAGGAGAGATGGACCGCCAAACAGACGGACAGCAAGACGTTTTGGTATCAATAGATTTTTCGGTATGAAGGATTCACAAAATAAGGATTCTGACTACACAACCTGTTAGATAAATTAACTATACGAAGAAACAGTGAGGAATAGCCAATGAGAGTTATCTCTCGAAAATTCGCCGTTTGTTGAAGTATGATTATATTACTTTCTGATCCTACGAAACAAGGACTTGGATGTAAATGGCACCCAACCAGGAAGCTAGAAAAAGTCGTGTGGTTGTGAAGTGATGGCTCCGACGGGCAGGGGTGAGCGATGCGGGTGTGAGGTGGAGGGAATGATTCATTGGGAGGGAAGGGGGCTCTACAGGCGCATGCGCGGCCCATCCATATGCAACGCGTGATAATGCCACATGAGCCGAGGTGCGGTGCGATTTTGTAAATTATTTTTGCGCGGCAGCGCGCTCGTTTCATTTCGTGTTTTAATTTTTATTTGAATACCAACATGGGCATATTTGTACGCACTAATGAGCATTGGTCATTACCATACTTCATCACGAAGGACCCTCCCCTCGCTGAAATGGCACATGCGGATACCTCCCAGAGAGGAGTGCCTCTGAACGGTAACTGACGGTACGGAAAATTCCTCTTCACAAGAACATTTAGCTTTTATAAGCCAAATATTATTGGAACCTTAGTATGTTGCCATTGTAACAAAATTAAGATTATTTGCCATAAAATATAACGTTCGTTGTTTCGATATTTTTTTAGAATCAGGTACATTTTGAAAGTAATGAAATGTTATTTTTCTTATAATAATATATTAGAAGGAAATAATACGTAAATTTAGCACCCGTCCGACGGTTCTGTCAAAAGTTGGCGAATGGAAGTGGGTCCATGGCGCTTCAGTTTTTACAGTGAATAGCAAAGTTTCATAAAAAGTATGTAATCAATACTATTTCATTAATTATTGTTTAAGAAAATGAGGTCTCATATTTATTTTTGAGACATTATTATTATTATTATTATTATTATTATTATTATTATTATTATTATTATTATTACTATTATTCTTATTACTATTACAGGTACAACATGAAAGCATGGTAACTGGTTAGTTTTATCTTTACATCATTATATTATTATTATTATTATTATTATTATTATTATTATTATTATTGTTAATACTGACACAAAACGTGAAGCGTATGAAGTAATGGGAATGCGCGACACACGGATATTTTTATCGACTTTAGTGTAACAAAAATCATTGCTTGGACGTTTTTCAGAAAGTCACGATTTCCGTCAAAATTATTCAGCACCTGAACGTATAAAAAAATGACATTATTTTAAGAAATAACATCGAGGGATACATTGTGTTGTCGATTTAATATTGGAAGTGAAGAAAAGGTCCGAAAAGCAATTGAACTTTCGGAATTTTACAATTTTCAGTGCATTTAACAATTATCTATTCTATAACATATTTATAAATGTTCTTTCTTCCATACGACCAAAACTACAAAAAACAATCTTTTTTGGAGCCTGGGGTCGAGTTGGTATGGAATTGCGAGTGGGAGAGCGGAGAAAGGTTTTGGTGAATGCAAGTTGATGAGTATGCATCAAGTATTTGTTGAAATTATGACTACAAAACTTCAACAGACTAATTATTAAAAGGAATTGTTTTTGCATTTTTTGTCTATTTTCTATGATATCGCTACATATTTCGCAGCAACCGTCAGATTGTGCAACGGGCTCTACCAGGCGAAATACACGCAACGATACACTGGAGTATGTAAAAATGGAATACTAAGAAGGAATCTTACTATTACGACACAATTTATTCTACAGATTAGGAATATCACAATATACCAATGATTATAATTACAGAACTGTACCTGCATTTTGACCTTGAGTATTTAGTATGGTGTGAAGCTGACACGCGATACCATCAGAGCCTCTAGACGTCGTGGCATGGATTCAAAGAGAGCCTGGATAGGTTGCTGGGGAACCCACCTCCACGTAGTTTCTGTGCGTAACCACAAATAACCAACAGTGTATGCAGGAGGACCTAAACGAATTAGTTGCTCAAGGGCCGCTAAAATTCTGTTGCAGACTGGGACTGAACTCGGTTAAGCGCGCCTTATCGAATCCAGACTGCAAACTTGGGTCCGACCACCCAGGACGGCTTCTTTCTTAAACATATTTAAATGCTATTTTTCATGACTTGTCTTTACATAAATGTATTGAGATACAGCGCATATCTACCTCCCAATCGCAAGTATCTCTCCCCAAACACACAAAACTACCACTATTATTTAATTTCAAAACTAAACATATGTACTATATATTACTTACCTACGACTTGCTGCGCGGGAAATTATAACAAATTCATATATCTGTGCAGTCCGAGGGAACAAGATCTCGTAGGGACACAAGTTCTAATTCAGGACTGCGATACATGAGATTCTAGCGATCATTGAGCTACGTCAGTCGTTTGCAGCGGCGTTAACGTAAACTGTCTGTATTGGCGCGACAGCTTGCGAACGAGACAGGGCCTACCAGCAGCGTCCTGGCCACTCGGCCATGGGTTGAGAGGGCGTGTGGTTAGCACGAAGACTCACCTACGCTGTGTTCTGGTCTTCTCAACCCGAGAAGTGAATTTTTCATCGTCACATAGCAACATGTACGGGGACATTGCAAGGAAAACGCACACTATAATCTTGCCCGACCGGGATTCGATCCCAGGGTCGTGTCACGGAAAGCGAGCATGCTGACCAATGATCTACAATGCGAAGGCCGTTAGCGTGGCCAAAACCGACTCGGTTCTCTACTTTTCCAGTAACTTCTAGTGTGCCACGGCAGGTAATTTTTCCCAGCACATATAAATAATAATTTTAAATAGAAAAATATATTAGACCAGATTTCGACCTGAACCTATTGAAAGGTCTCTTGTTTCACTACGAGCCTGTGGATCGCAGCGAGGTGTAGGTACTAGCCAATGTGCATTTATGGACAAAGTGAGTGAGAGGATGGTGTTGGCGTGTCAAAGGTCAGTGACAAATACTGAGGGCGTGAGACGTCAGTGAATTCTTAACGCAAATAGCCCGATGTTAAGCTCATTGATAGTAATGATTTTTTTTAAAGATGTCAAACTTCACCTGAATCTCACAAATCACTGAAAAACCAACCTCATTGATTTGAGAGAAAATATGCTAGGGTTAATTTGTAATGAACCGGTAATGATGTGTAACAACAACGTAACGAACTTCATTTTCACAGACTTTTCCCAAGCCAATCCAGTGTGTCGTTGTGATTCCAAACAAAAACCAATAGCGCGTATTTCACAACAATGTTTACACAATGGCCTTAAAATGAAGTCAAAATACCCCAGAGTAATATATTTCAATGAAACTGATATTGAAAAGAGAAAATGCTTGGACACATTTTGCTTTGAAATCACATACGCGCCAGCCTTTTGGAAAATTGAAATTTTGAGCCATAACTTACTAATACATTGGATAATTATTACTGCATTTACTTTAGCCGCCAAGAACGTGCGAGAATACAAACCGACTCTGCAACGCAACGTAATGGTACATAGCCTTGGGAGAGTGATTACGTGATAAGGATTTTACCTTCCTTCGTTTCGGATATTCGGCTTTATCCCACGAGCTACACCAACTTGAAGTTATTGAATACTGATCCTTGGAAACCAGACGTAGCTTGCACTATTAAAAATATAATTGATGAAACGTAAAGAAAATGTTTCTGCATCGATATAATTGAAGTTAATATCAGATATACGAAACAAACTTTAGTATAAGTACACGATAGTTGATAAAAGAAGACATCAACTTTCGTTTTGTGGTGGAAAAGCTTATTTGACTACTTCTTCTATTATTTATCAGTTTTCTATCCAATAAATTTCTTTGTTAACAAAATATCAATAAGCAATAACTACGACGCATAAAGTACGAAGCCATAAAATCCTACTTTATTAATGCAGTCTTTTCAATCATAGCATATCTGACCAATTGGGTCAAAGACATTTGAGATCGTCATTCACTTTATGACGATCTCAAACGACCCAAATGGAAAGAAAAATATAGTAAACGAGATTATTATCCATTATTCTAAGAACAATACTATTTGTGTTAGATATTTTAGTAAAGTTGAAAAGAAATTACCGATTCAAACAAGGGTTTAAAAATGTTTGTTTTTGTTCTAACACAAAATGCAAAATATATAAAACTTGTGTGTATTCAGTAATAAAAAACTGAAAGAAAATATTATATTCATAAGGAGTTCATTAACATTTTGTCTCGAAGTTTTTTACCAGCTGACAACCGGGTAGTCTTTACAACCCGATGGTACGCATATATGCATATAATATTTGACCATACACTGGGCAACAACACATTCAGCAACAGTCAGCAGAATGCGAGGCCCTCGGCAACAACTCATACATGAGAAACAAAAGACAAACAACCATGCCAAAAGCGGGACTCGAACCCGTGACCCTTAGCACTGAGTCCGTACACACTCAACTATCTCGGCCATACAGGTCGGCTTCATCAACTTCGTTTAGAATCTAATTTTCCACCTCCCACTGCTGGTTGGGAAGTCGGGCTGCCGAGTCACGGGGCAGGCAGGGGAATGGGGCGGCAATGGGCAATGTAATGTGGGGCGGGGCGGGCGAGCTGAGGCGGGTAAANGGGCGTAGCTGTATGGAAAGGAATGGGGTGGGTTGTGGTTATTCGCGTGGAGGGGGGGGCGAGGAGAGATGGCGTGGAGGAGAGGGACGCGGGGCGGGCGGCTCACGCGTCGAAGGTCACGTGAGATGAAACAGATGACAAACTACGTGCCGCACGTTCCGAACGACGCGGACGCCGCGCCGGCCGACAGCTGACGCCCGCTCCAGCGCCACGTGGCAGCCTCGGCCCAGCACTCGCACTCGCGAGCAGAGAGGGCGAAGGACAGTGTACGAAGAAGGGGAGAGAATGAAGAGGGAGAAAAGTGGGAGGGCAAGAAAACAGCAGCAGAACAAAATGGAAGGGAGGGGAAGAAAAAAGTGAGTGATAGTGGTTGCTGAGGATGGAATGAGAGAATGACAATCCGAAGAAAAATATAGGAAGGTCAGAGGGAAAAGGATGCGGGAGTGAAAGAGATAAAAGAAACAAAAAGTTAATGAAAGCGCGATAAGAAGGAAGAATTTTTTAATTATAGAATAGTACAGGGAAAGCGGAAAACAAGGGAAATAGTAACAGTCGGAAAAAAAGGAACAGTGACTTTTCTGGCTAATGACGCATCGGCAGTTTAGGTGTCACCGACTTTCATGCAAAGGTCGGTAAATTTTGAAAACATTCTAAAGATTCCTTTCCTATTTTTGTTGAATTTATTGCGTTTTAAACAATTAAAATGGGTATAAATATACTGTCATAGAGGTAGAACAATAATATATTTGTAGAATGTGATAGAACAAAGCCTCTAATTAAACAAATAGGAGGAGAGAGGGGACTCGGCTGGAAGACTAAAGGCTGAATGAAATCAGATGTATGTAAAGTGGGGGACACAAAAACGTGGAGACTAACGATATGACTAAAAAAGACGATGGTGACTGAAAAGAGATGTAGGTTTGAATGAACCTGGAAGATTCATGAGGGATAATGGGAGATAGCGCCTATTAGAGCAGGAGTCAGAAATGGTCAGTTGAAAGTCAGTAAGATATATCTCATGAAAAGCTACATTAAGCATTCATGCACTCAAATTAGATGTTATTTACGCTTTATCGTCCTTCTGACTTGTACTTGGAATGCACGGATGATAGTTTTTTTACATACATTTCTGTGCTAGAACGCTCCATACAGTTCATTTTGTAGAAACTATTTGACGGTTCCGAGAAGTTTAGTGGGAAGTCATAGGAAAAGTAGCTACATACTTGACATTTGTGTTGATAATTAACATGACCCTTACCCCATACCTGCATTCCTTCGTGTAAAATACGCGAAGGAATTTTAATTAATTGAAAAGCTCTGCCGAGACTAAAATGCGAAGAATTCTAAGAAATAAATTTATTTTATTTAGGGTGATTTTTAACGTTAAGTAGATATAACCTAGTGGAATTTGTTTGAAAATGTATCATATTTCCTCAACATAGTTCCACAAAGCCTCTATTTAATATTTGTTTATTGTCATTTCAAACGATAATTCTCCGTTACCGATTTTTTCATTTTAAATGCAGAATTAAACATTTTATAGACACCTGTTATGTAGATGATCCATTTATTTTCAAATACATCATAGGAATATTTTATTGAATGGTAGAGTCCTAATGAGCAAGAAGACTCAATATCACTCACCATGCAACTGAGAATTTCTCCTCTCTTCGCCATTAAGGTAGGAACATATTTCACGTAAGCCGTCAGCAGCATCAAACATGCTGTTGAACAAAACCATGCCCAACGGTTTTCCAAAAGGTAGCGTGCACACTGGACAAGAATAACAGATAAAATACTCTCGTATAACGCTGCAGTAAATTAAATATTTTAACAAAAATAATCCTCGCGAATACTTCGATAACATTGCATACGTATGTACAATACAACAATTATTTTCATATCATAAATATGGATAGCAAGTATTTAGTAGCAGAAAGTCCTTTCCTTGGAGCTTTGCAGTCGCATGATTTCATGTGTCATTAAAACTGGTGCATTGAGTATGAGAATTCCGCCGGTTCGCTGAGTTTGAGAATGGGGTGAATAGCTATGTGATATTTCCACATTTTTGTGAAAATCGAAACTCTTTCATTTTCTGAATTTTTCCAGAGTTCCTAGATGTCGAACAAAACCGTACTCACCTCTTAAAGGAAAAAAGGCTGTATTGATTTATTTCAATTTCTGCACGTATCGGAAATGGCTGGAGGTTTCTTGGCGTTCTTTCTGTTTCTGCGCTTATTCAAAATTAGAAATATAGTTTTTTTGTATTTGTCTCAAGTTACTGATTATCTACCAAACTGACAGGTGGCTGCATTGTTTTCTTTCAATTTTTGCTTAGAAAATAGTTACATAGTTTTTTTATTGTTTTTTTTTTTACTGTTGATGCTGAGTAATGGCTTCCTACCTAAAAGGTGAATCTTCCATTTGTGAGTCACATCCTGTTATCTCAGCATGATAAGGCATCAAATTGAATTTTCTCATTTTCAACGTATGCAAGATTAAATTGAAACTCCTATTTCTGACTTATTAGCCTAATGGTGTTAGTAATGTTATAAACCGGCGAAGGTTTCTCAGGGCATCAACTGACGACACAGCAGTACTTCTGACCGGAAGGTTCTAGGGTTCGAATCCCGACGGTGTCACTAGCTACATAACTAGGTGGAAGTCAGCCACAATCTGGGGAAGAATTCTAGCGGCTGGCTGTTCTGATCAGTAATTTTCCATGATTTCGCCGAACACCTCCTGGAGAATTCCAGAGCAGTACTCTAACAAACGGGCCACGAATCGCGCGAAATCTTTCCTCTCTCTTTCTTATCCTAACCTCACCCCTTACACACACACACACACACACACACACACACACACACACACACACACACACACACATACACAAATGCACAGCACTACCTCACGGGATCTTAGAGTTTATCCCGACTGGAGAGGTGCCACGTTGTTGGGGATACATCCGCAAGGCGAAGTACGTCGACGGAACTCGCTATTTAGCCGCCTCCTTCCGCGAGAAAAAAACCCTTTTACACTTACGGTATCAATGACCTTAGAATTTGACTAACTCAGAATTACTAATCAAAAAATTAATAATATTTTAACGGGCGGTAGTCATTAAAAGTGATTTCTTGTCCTTTTCGTTGCGTTATGCTGATATAAGAGAACACTATTTCCCACTCGGAATTTGACTCATTAGCAATCACTAATCAACCAATCAATCAATCAATATTTTAATGAGCGGTGGCCATTAGGAGTGATTTTCCGTTTTTCTGATTGCGTTATGCAGATATAAGAGAATACTATTACCCACTCGGAATAATCAATCAATCAATATTTTAACGGACGGTGGCCGTTTGGAGTGATTTTCCGTTCCGCTGGTTGCGTTATGCAGATATAAGAGAATACTATTATCCACTTGGAATCACCAATCAATGAATCAATCAATAATATTTTAAACGACGGTGGCCGTTAACAGTGATTTTCCGTTCCTCTGGTTGGGTTATGCTGATATAAGAGAACAATATTACCCACTCGGAATCACTAATCAAGCAATCAATAAAAAATATTTTAACAGACGGTGGCCGTTAAGAGTGATTTTTAGTTTCTCTGGTTGCGTTATGCCGATATGAGAGAATACTATTACCCACTTGGAATCACCAATCAGTCAATCAATCAATACTTTAACGGACGGTGGCCTCGTTACGTTCCTCTGGTTGCATTATCCAGATATAAGAGAATACTATTACCCACTCGGAATAATCAATCAATATTTTAACGGACGGTGGCCGTTTGGAGTGATTTTCCGTTCCGCTGGTTGCGTTATGCAGATATAAGAGAATACTATTATCCACTTGGAATCACCAATCAATGAATCAATCAATAATATTTTAAACGACGGTGGCCGTTAAGAGTGATTTTCCGTTCCTCTCGTTGGGTTATGCTGATGTAAGAGAACAATATTACCCACTCGGAATCACTAATCAATCAATCAATCAATCAAAAATATTTTAACCGACGGCGGCCGTTAAGAGTGATTATCCATTCCTCTGGTTGCGTTATGCCGATATGAGAGACCAGTATCACGAAAACTTCGTTAATGTGCCTGGCGGGCGCAACAGTCCCCTTCCGGCGCCGTCGCAAGTCCGTGGTCGGTGTCGCGGCTCGCCCTGCCGGATGATCGAGCATCTCGGCTCTATCAGTGGACGCAGCGACGCCGCTCGCGCGCGCGCGCGCGCGCGCGCGCTGGAGGCGCAATTTCGCATTCATGAATGCCAGAGCGGCGATAACGCCTGGAAAATGCATGGGGGGTCGCCTCACGTGCGGGAAAGAAAAACACTCCCGGAAATATGTGTGGGCGCAAGCTCTCCGCGGTGCAATCACGCATCCTCACGACTATGCGCTGCGCCGAAGAGAGGGTGCGGCTAAGGGGGGGGGATAATATGAAGAATTTTAACGATACGGGTGACCGAAAACTCGGAATCGATATGTATGTTTACCAATTCTTTTTAATTCACTATTTCAAAAAGATTGTGGTAGAAGAATCTCAAATAGGTATGGGATTGTTTTCTTGTGCAAAATAGATTGTGATATGATTGGCATTTAATGTTATTTTTTTCATGAGGCTTCATAGAAAACTAATATGATCGCTTCAATTTCTAATTTAGTTTAGGAAATTTTATTTCAATTTAACAATTTCAAATGAATAATCATGGTTTTTGAAAAATGTACTATCTGGTGATATTTCTAATAAGCTTTTGTAGCTGTAGCTTATATTCTTATATGATAATATTAATTACTAGAAGCCTGCAACAGCGAAAATGCTGCAATCGAGTGTGTGAAAAATGGGGCCATAGAGTAGGAAAACTTAGTTTTTTAATACGGTACATGTGATTTCTGAAGATTCTTTCTTCCCAATCTCATGACGTCAAAATCGAAACAGTTTCACTGATTTTGTATTTTGCCTGAATTTTGGAGTATCTAATAAAGAATCTGACATCTCTCACATAGTTTGGAGTTGTATTCTTTCAATTTATGAGGGTGATGGCGATTAGTGTCCTAAGAGTAGTGAATGTTTCCATCACGGGATGTGGCGGTGTTCTTTTGCTGCTGAGTAGCGAGGTTCGGCTCTGATCTGCACGTCGCTTTAGAGAGATTTTCTCCAACCAAGAATCTCCCACCAGCGGAGCACTCTATGCTCCCAAATAGTCTCCCGACATGTGTAGCAGTGTCGTGCGTGCAAGGTAAAGTGTGTAAGTTAGGGGGAGGATATAGAAGAAGGAAGAGGAAAGAAAGATCTCGCGCAGTCCGAAGCCCAATTGTTAGAGTACTGCTCCGGCATTCGCCTGGTGTAGATCAGAGAATCCACGGAAAACTACCAATCAGAGCAGCCGGTCTCTTGGATTCTCCTCCAGATAGTGGGTGAATTCGACGAAGCTATCTAGCTCGTGTAGAAAATCTAGCCACTGTCGAGACTCGAACCATGGGACCTCCCCGTCAAAAGCACTGCAGTGATATCAGTTGCTCTGAGCCAACTAAGTTATCATTTTTTTATTTTTAAATATTAGTTCAACATTAATACTGAGTTCATGGTGATGAGCGGACCGGGCTGTATACGAATAGCGGGGTTTCAATAAAATGATTACGTATGTCGACAATTCTGAACTTTTTGTACACATCCTATTAGTATTGAAGGGATAAACTACCACTGCAACTACAGAAATATTCTAATAATAAACTATGAAACGTGAACACTAACATTTTACGTAAATAAAGGCACAGAAACACGGCGTTGGGGTTCATCGTGCACTATCTCGATAATTTATGCTACTGTTAATGATCCACAAAATCTCACTTTTGTTATTGGTTTTCAAAATCAGGCAATAGTTATTGAACTGACGGTATTTGCAAAAATACATTGAACTGGAACCATCTGGCGTGGGCTTCCAGCCTTTTACCTCTAATCGGACGTTAACAAACAAACGTTCGAGAAATAACGGATTGAACTTTCAGGGGCTTTGAATGATATTGATTTCATAACTTGACCTTTCTTTGTGTTACAGTTTTTATTTGTCTACCACGTCACAATCACAAGAAGAGAGTATGCATGCGTTACGATGGATTCGATTTCAGGACTCGGACACCGGATGAAACTTTCTGTCTCGAAGTCGGTGCGCTGTAATTTTAATAAGGAAACCTCGATAATATCTGAAAGAAAATAGATCAATTCGACTCATCGTCTACAAACTTTTATTTTGCAATGCTGAAACAGACTTATCTGCCCAGACAGACCAAGAGATATGCCTAGGAGAAGAGATCTCACAACGAGCGTCAGCATGTCGCCTCGGCTCTCGTATGAGTTTGCACGAGTAAGCTAATATTTTCCTTCTTTCCAAGACGAGGTCACTAAGAGCAAACAGCAGATTCTACAAGACGTAAGGGAGATCCCTGATACCCGCTGAGAGCAGATCAATGCTTATACTCGAATTGTGGTAGGATGGAGTCTTTGGATAGCTCTAAAGATAACTAGAAGTGTTTTACGGTTCTTCTACGTTGAAATACCAACTTCACGTCGGATTACGAAGTAAGTCAGACCTCTGGAATTTTCAAATATTTTAATAAAAAGCGAACGAGTTCGAGTTCAAATATTTTAAGAAACAGTTTGCAGAATTGTTAGCTTCTTGTTTAATACGAAAATTTTTAAAGTTGGCTTTATTTCACTCAGAATTACACAACAATACGCATATTTGCAAGCAATTTTACATTACATTATCTAAAGATATGATAAAAAATATATTTTATTTTTAAGAAAATCTGCGTTGAGATGTATTTCAGTCTCGTGATGGTACCAAATTCATGAATACTTTTATATTGCAACATTAAAATTAGCATCAGCTATAGGAAGTGCAATTTGATTTTATCCATCTGTCGATCTATTTTTCTATCTACCTATCTTTCTGTATGTATATAAAAGCTATTTTTAAAATAACTTTAATACTACAATTTTAATGGAGAGATGATAAGTAAATCTTACATAAAATAATGTATTCGAAAAGTTATATTGAATGCTAAAATCTCTAAAGAAGATTGACGTATCTGGAACAACTCATAAAGCGATATCAACATTTGTTTGCGATTAATCATTCAAAGAAAAACATGTGATGTACATTTTGTAATGGGTTAAACGCTTTCGATTTGGCAACATTATATTACGTACTGCAAATTAAATTAGTAATAATAACCTATTAAACAAACATAATAAAAACTTTGCAAAAATTGAAACGTTTATAATA
Source organism: Gryllus bimaculatus (assembly GCA_017312745.1). Classification (NCBI taxonomy): domain Eukaryota; kingdom Metazoa; phylum Arthropoda; class Insecta; order Orthoptera; family Gryllidae; genus Gryllus; species Gryllus bimaculatus. The sequence goes on along the minus strand of BOPP01000047.1, from coordinate 2,673,368 downwards.
GATTAGATAGATTTACAGTTGTGTTTAAGTGGGGAAAAATAAAAATAGTTGTTTTAGTCAACGACAAACGTATTGTCAGTTTCAAATTTGCAAGCTCAGACTTCAGAATTTTTCATTTCGTAGCTGCACATTATTCAAATAAGGTAAAAGAATGCCCGAAACGCTAATGGTAGAAACGAGAAAGGGGATTAAATTTATCATTTTAATTTAAGAAGTTTTGTATTCAACACACAGAGTTGAGAAAGTGCTCGACCTTTCACAGTTATGAAGTAGTGGCTCGAATCTCTTGCATAGCAAGGATAAAGTACGTCTATAATTCACGCCAAACAGCGACCGGCTTAGCGCAGCATATTGCAATTCGCCGCAGAACTGACTTGGTCAGGATCTTGGGTGAACTCTGTAAAGCGATGGCGAGTGGAACTGTACTAAGACATTTATTTATCTCATGGGTTTTATTGCGGGGAGACTGCCCTTAGGCAGTTGTTACGTAGCTGGATTTCGACCCAGGTTTCTTTGGAAGCATACTCCTGCCGCGAGCTGAGCAGGTGCACCATCCCCTAAATGTGCCTGGGATTTGACTCTCACTTTCTCCATCAGATGTCGCTCTAAGTCTTAGTATCCGAACACTCTGGTTGGGGGAATCATGGTGAGATCTCTTTAGAGCGAGATGTTATCAGAGGGGTTTAATTTTGCCGCGGATACCGTCGTAGTTATTTCACATGCCACAAGAGTGACATGGCGACTGGATTTTCCGACCCAGAAAATCTGCGCATCCCGATCGGGATCGAACCCGCGCACTGGGGGTTCAGAGATCAGTAAGCTAACAATTCCTGAAGCACTAAAAACGTCAAGGACAACCTCAGATATCGTCTTCCCGTTGCTCACTTGTCAATTGAGTTTATAGTTCAGTGTAAGAGTCACGCACAGACCACGCACCGGCTCTGAGCGATAAACACGAGTGACACAGAAAAATACGTAATTTTTTTGATGGTATGAATTAATAACTCACTCTACATATTTACTGAAAAATGTAGTTGCATTTTTAAGGGATCACAAGGAAAAGTACACCCCTGCAACTGTTTGCTTCCGACTTCCAGCAAACGCTCTTGAAAGCGACGCTATCTGTCTACTTTATTTTATCCCTAACGTATTCCTCTCATCTTCTGTAGTCATAACAATATTCATAATTAATTTTAAAATATTAAAATATAACTCATTATTACAAAGTATACGTCGTTACAATAAATATTCTTATTAATTACAATGTTCAAAAACGAAAAATAAAACTAATCAAACGTTTCATAAGATAACAACTTAAAAAAATTCTAATATAATTATTTCAAAGCAAATTCAAATTTCGAATTTTTAGAATGTCGAATTATTCTTATTGGGTGGAATTGGGCGGATTTACATCCATCTAACGGTTAGTACGAAGCATCGGGCAACCCTCAAGTAGACTGCAAATTTCAGTGAAATGTTTCCTAATCTTTCAAACGATGACGCCTGAAATAGATGCATCCCGCCAGACATTCTTGTATAGCGTGTTGACGACTGCAGTCCTCGAAGTGGGAACTGCAATGAGTTGTCTACAAATGGGGGCTGCCCTAAAATTTGCCATATCCTCAAAACAATGATTTATGACACTGATTTTATTAACATATATATGACACAATTTCTTGGCAATAATTAATATTAACTAACTTTCAAATAATGAATTAATATTCTCTATATTATTTGATTGTATAGATCCCATTTTTTCCGAAGTACTGAGCTGTTTAAAAAAATATAGCAAAGTTTGAAAGGTATTAATACGAAATTCAGGATAGAATGACTGAAACTGTGTTATAAAGCTACTACACAAGTGTTATACTCGAATATCACTCATATTTGGTAATTACTAAACAATGGTATGCAGTTGCAACACGCAACACACTGCAGAACATTGTTATCGTACATAAATTGGAAACGATACACGCTGGAGAATAAAAATTAGATTTGTGTGTCTCATGGGGATACGAGTTGTTTTGCATACCGTAGAATATAAAACGAAATTTTTTTGGATTCTAAGCTTGCCGTTTGAGGGAAAGATTCTCCACTCTACATTTTCACTTGTGAACATAAAGAGCATATTATTAATAAAAGTAAGAATTCGAATAATAATTTACACGAGTTTACAACGATCATTGTTACACAAGTTCGTCGTGATAGTTTTCATTTGTCACTTAACATTACACAATCACAATAGACTAATTGGTGAGAGCTTATTTGACTTATGAAGGACTTTGCTCTCTTGGCGACTGAGGTCACGAGACCAGTTTCCTTTGTACTTCGCAGCCATGCGGCTATGCTAGTTGATTGTGTTGAAGTGTTGTAGTTGATTTTTGCATGCAATGAAGATCTTTGTGACAAAGAATATCAGAACTGTTTCAAAATACATGTATTTCGCTCTATTCTTTCAAGAAATATACAGAATAACTTTTGAACTATTTTTGAGAAACGTTTGCAAATGTGCCAAAGGCTTTATGTGAAGTAGATACAAATTTAAAGAATTTTTCGAAAACGCAGGGCTTTGAGCCAATTGAGAATTACTGGGAAAATGTTTAAGTTAATTTTAATTTAGCTTAGGCGCTAGTGTTTACAGACGGACAGATAAACAGACTCTCAAACGACCGGACGTTTTCAAAAAAAATATTTTTCCTCTGAAGGTTCACCAAAAGTTGTATTTCCGTTGAAATCTCGAAAACAAGTTTCCGCATCATTACAGAACTTTTATTTACTTCGTTTATTACTCATTGTACATGCTTTTATATGAGAAAGTCAAAATCGCAGAAGCTATGAAATGTATTGCGTTTAAGTTGTTTCTACTCTCCTGGTCGCATTATCTGGAGATTGTGCGAGAAATAATAATGAAGTATCTTTTTGAGATTGAGTTCTACGTGGGACACAAAAAAGCAGTTGCGAAAAATGTGCTTCATTTATACATTAGCCAGATATACGTGGCGAATAAATAATTATATGAGATGAAAATATTCACAATTTTTAACAACATATGAATCCTTTTAAAAACGCTAGAATGACGTTGAAACGATTTGAACTTGATAAAAAGAACAAAATATAGTTAATAAATTTTCTGGAATAGTATGATTTCAACCAGAAACACACACATTTGCAAACAAAAGAAGAGAAAAAGTGATTGACATTATAGTCCTCTAATTTTTTATCAATGATATTATTTGATAAAATATTTAATTATTAATATTTTCGATAAATTCAGACATATGATTGTCCACGATAAGATACGTGACCAGCGGTCAGTGTGACTATGTTCCTCTCTCTCACAGTAGTGTTCTTCCCCGCTTTTTTCTTTAAAATGGCTTCCGTTTCTTCACTCACAGAGTTACGTAAATAAATTGTGATTTTGTCAATTCGTTTGCACTGCTTATAAATTATCAAAATAAGTGCGATAAAATCACTGATCAGAAAAGAGAATACTGTGAAATATCCTCACGTTGTAAAAAGCATTTAAATTATAAATGGCAATTGTAGTTGTTTCACACAGTAAGGGAACATAAACATAGAATTATGAAAATGAACTTTTTCCATATGTGTTCAATATTTGTGATGCCAAACACAGAGTATGCATTACATTGGTTTTAAAGTATGTGCATTCAAAAGCATACGTATATTGTCAGCAGAAACAAGTGGTATTCAATAAAGGACCACTCTATGTGGTCACAAACCAGAAACCAACAAGTTTTGTTTTATGAAATGTATTGTATTATTACATCTAATTGTGACGTGAGGTTAGTTCATGAGTTTGTTAATCTATTGTAATTACAACAGTTTTAATGATATATCTGTAACTATTCAATAGCAACGATAGTTGGAATACAAAATAGGGACTTTCTAATGTTTCAATTAAAATACCAGATTCAGAGAAGGGAAGCATATTCACAAAATTCCAACATTTCTATTTTTCATGAAATGCATTTGCTTTGTTAAAAAAGGAGTCAGTATAATCATTAGTGTTTATAAAAATTTTATCTCCATATTACTGGGTTTTGCGTCTATAAATTAGAAAATTATATATTCCTTTACATTTTGTTTTCACAAAATATGCCAATATTTATTTTTACATTTTCCGATAACTACCTAGAAATATTGTTATCGTGCGACGAAAATAGTCAAGTTTTCGACAAAAAATTCTTGTTGTTGGGCACTGGTAGAGAAAAAAAGAGGTGTCTTGTTTCTATGTATAGTGAATTACTTCATCTAACAAGTTCATATATTTAATAAAATTCAGTGTAAGTAACTATGCCTTCTATATAATTAAGTATTATTATTAATGTTATTATTATTATTATTATTATTATTATTATTACTAATTATGTGCAGTGCAGTGGCATGAAGTGCAGTGACGTTGTGAAACGGAGGGAAACGACTGTGTAAGGAAGACATTAACGCTCGGTGTTTCGCAGTGCGGTGAAGTGAAGTGTGGTGATGTGGAGTGCAATGACAGATTGCACGGTCAAATGTTCACGTTAATTTGTAAAGTTTGTAGATTTTGTAAAATTGTTAAGTTCAGTAATGTTAAGTTAGTGTATTCTGCCACCAAGTTCTGAAACGTAATTGCAGAATTATTAATAAATCTAAATACAGTTGCGTGGTCAGAATCCATGTTTGGTGGGGACTTCATATCTGAAACTGATGGGCAGTAAAACGTCTTCCCTTTCGTCCGCTCAATGACACCGCAACTATTTACGCGATTTTTTTCCAAAATTGAATTCTCCAATCGATGAAAACAAACTCAAGGTCTTGTGAGTTTAAAATGCGTATTTTGATTTTGGGGGGAATTCTTTAGTCAGGCTTTTAGAAAATTTTGGTATCTACATGTATGTTACTCGCTGCACAAATGATGTTTAATAATTATTAAATTTCTACCATTCTCATTGTTAGCAAGACCTAAACAAATTAAAGAAGAGATTTCGAAAATAAAGATAACCATTCTTTTGCTACATTATTTGAAAATAAACACCAATTTTCGAAAGATTATTCTCTCCATTTCGACATAGTCGCTATTACTCCTCCTACACTTTTTGCTTCCCACTTTTTGAGAAAAATGTATGCTTATATTTCAGAAAGTAAGGCATTATGTAAAGAGATACAAAAGAATTGCACGTCACCCAACTGAAATCATCCACGCCTGATACTTGATGTATAAAGTCTGAAGAGATCTGACACATCATACAGAAGGCCTGTCGGCCGATAAAATCATGAGCAGCACAGAGCGAAAATACTGTGTACTAGGGAAGGAAAGAGGACGTTGGGAAGGAATCAATTGCGGGGGAAAGTGCTAGGAAGGAATCCAGTCGGTGGAATGCGAGTATATTTTCAAGAAAATACAAAGAATATGTAGGAATGGAACACGTATGGAAGGCTCTATCCAAACCTAGATGTACTAAGCTACTTTACGCAGTGAGAAATACCCAGGAGAGGGGAATATTGCCCATCGAAAAAATAATAACATATTACTATTAGTTAACTATTTGCATTTTAATGAATTGGCATTACTATTTTAATATGATTTTAATGGTTTAGGATTCAATTGATAATACATGGTACATTCTACAATATAACAATGCAATTTCTGTTCTTATTCTATCAACGTCAATACTTTACTTCACTGACTCATCGTTGTTTTGTGAACAGAAATCGCTAGTAAAAAAAAGAGATGAGAATATTACCACTACCAATATAATTACTCTAACTCAAGTAAACATTTTTGCAACTAATTTCTTTATCGCGCAGAACATATTTGTCCGATTAAGGGAGTGTAGACAAAAGTACTACAAATGCACAAACAACTCAGCAACCATGAAAGTATTGGACATAATTTAGTCGTGCAACAGTGGATTGATATATGCACAAAATGCCGATGCAATGAACACGGAAAAAGGAAACTTCAAATGGTTTATTTATTATTATGATGACAGGGAATATAAAGGCGAGATAAAATCTGCACCCAGCAAAGAATTTAATTTTAAGAATATACAAATGGATACAAGAAGTTGAGGAATACAGCAGTCAAATTATCAGGTTAGTAACAAATAGCACAAATATTAAAATATAATTCTTACATTTTATGCACAAAATTACAAAAATAATAATGTGGGTAAAAATGGAAATCGTTGGCACTGTGACTTGTGTAATAGACATTTTCGACATGTTTTAGACATGTTGAAAATATCTTAGGGTCAGCACATGATATATATTACAAAATTGAAGATCAATTTCAAATTTTCTGTGTACGGATTTCGATCGTATCCATAGAAGATTATCCATTTTGAAACAAGTCCTGTTCGCGGTTTAGGAGCTTATATTGTTCACTAACTGATAAACTGAAGAGAAAAGACAAACGGATGGTTAGTAAAATACTTTTTTGAGTTTAGGAATCCCCAAAACTTGTTAATACTTCCATACAGATGGTGTCATTTAGTTGTGCAGCATTACATAACATTGTTTATTCTACTTACACCAGAAGGTAAACTATAGCACTGATATTGTAACAAGTGTTCTATGTAATTATAATATGTATATTAATAAATAATCGTAAAAATAATGAAATAGGGACAATGACTATTCACAGTAATGTTCTTGAAAGTGGTACAAAAAGCCAAACGTTATGTTCTTATGTAACACTGATCAAACACGGGACAGTCAATCATGTTGGACTGCACAGATTTGGCGTTACTAGTGTTTTCTTATAACGCACATTTATTTTGAGAGGTTTTTCTATTTGCTACAAAAATCAATTATTTACAGTCACATGTGGAATATCCTTCTTTATAATTCTTCTGAAGAGACCAAGTGAAATAATGATTCACAATCACGGCCGAGAGGGTAGTACAAATTATCATTTCCATCTCGGAAATTACAGAACATGTAGTGGTTGGCATTAGTCAAGCAGAGGTTCATATTTCTTCTTTCGTTAAATCTACGGCGCGCTATTCGGTCTCCCAGAGACATTGCTTGACAGCCATTAAGCCACGCGTCATAGAGTATTACCGGGGTGCGACAGTTATTAAATAGTTCAATGCACATAAACTACACGTCTCTGCAGCACCTCGTGAAATCCAAGTGGGACTATGCCATGCGCCAATTCCAAATATTACGACGATTCCCGATGATGTAGTGTTACTGCAGATGACGTTTGCCTAGAGATCTGTGCTCGGTTGGTGAAATGGCTATTAACAACAAAGTTAGAAGTTTGTGGACGCGGTAAATGGCAATTAATACTAACGAAAGAAACACGGCATTTATTGATCCCAATTTAATCTTTCATAGCTGGCGAAAATGGAGTTATGCGGTTTTTCTGTTAATTCATTTCATACTAACATCAGTAATTTAAACGTTCTTTGTATGTTTATGTGAAATATATGAAGAAATATTATCAAACTTACAAGTTTTATTGAAGATACATTTTAATCGGTTCATGTCAAACTAAAGTGCCCAGCTTTGCTCCGGTATTAATTATTCACAATCAATTAGACTGAAATTCTTTTTATGCCACGACTCAGGCCGTGGAAGCCTACGCTCTCACCGCAGAACACGCAGACAGTTATCGTTCTCTGTTCTTCATTCACTATATAATATTTTGATTTTAACAATTAGTCGGCTACTACTGCTAGGCTGCGTATAGTTGAAAGCAATTTTGTATTGTTTTTGTAAAAAAGAAAAACAACACAAATTGGGATAACATTTTGAATTACAACCCCATTACGTTTCATTCTTGATCGCTTAAAAGCATCCGTGTCAAATTTGGGAACAATTACCTCAGTAGTGCTAATTTGTTTTGGGATATATATCAATTTCACTTTTATAATAGAAGATTTAATATTTTCTTTGGAAAAACTGCGTGATTTTTACTATTAATATAAATTTGAATAGGAATAGAATACTTTAAAACGATTTTAGATTAGGAAATATCTAAAATAACACAAAATCATTTTATTCAAAACCGAGCAAGCATATGTTTTAATTACCGTGAATATTTAATATTTGTTTTTATAACGACGTGTTTGCCGCGTGTTTTTATAATAACGTGTTTGATATGCATCATCCACCTTTTATCTTACTCTTTACCAACTCATACCTCTAAAATAATTTCTCTCTTTCTGCTCTATTCATTCAACATTTTTTGCTTTCATTTTCATCTGCTCCCAACGCGTTTCAGAATCTCGCCTGTCTGTCTTCTCCATCCTCTTCGAGGAACAGCTCTCCGGCACCACGAAACAATCATCCAGACGGGGAGGTTTTATTATTTTTTTATTTCGCAATAACGCGAGCTGTCTAGAGCACCTGCGCTAGAGTGAAAATGAATTGTAAGCTGCAGAATTGCGACTGAGCGTGCAACATTCACACTGAATCTCTCCTGCCGACAGCACAGCGAGAACAACTACTCGCACTACTGAATGGCGAGATTGAGGGAAGAGGTTTCACAGAATAATGGAAAAACGATCTCGTAACCTTGCGAAAAGAAACACTTCATTTAGATTGAATTTCACGATGGGGTTACCAAGACGAGTAATTGTATACTCCGTGAGGCTTAGCTTTAGAATTAAGTCTTCGCCTGTTCCTTGGATATGTTTTTTTCTGAGCGAGTCACCACTGGGTTGAAAAAGATCGTTTTGGAGACGTCAAGACAACTTTGCCACATACTGACGCATTAAAAAAATACGCTTTCAACATTTAGAATATGTTTTCATGTATTGTGAAATTTTCATATAAAACTCCCAACGACAAACTGAGTTCAGCAATTTCTCGCAAGGCAAATTTTACCGCGAAAACGAATGCAGGTTTATAAAACGAACTTTAAGCACCATCCTCTGAAGCAATGCTGCAGTATGTGTTCGCAAAGAGCCGGCAGAAGAAAAAAAACGCACTGCATTCGAGTATTTTCTATAGCCATGGGTCGGGAGCACGTTCATTGGTGAGTAGTTGGAAATGCAGATCGTGTGTGCGCACAGCAAGGAGAGAACAGCGTTTAAACAGATGCGAACGATTATTCGAATGCGTGGAGATTCGCAGAGCGCGCGTGAATGCCGGCGGAAGAGCATTGTTAAAGCTTCTGCGCGGCCAGCGATGCGGCTTGCGGCGGGTTAAATTGGGCGATGGAGCAATGTGATTAGAAGTAGCAGAACTAGCAGTGCATGCATTGAATATCGTTCATGGTGGTCACACAGAATATCATATTGTGTAAAGGACGCAGTTGAAGATTGTAAACAGGGACAATAGCCATGGTTTATAAACTATGAAGAACATTTTTTGTAATATTGATTGTATGGCATTCAATATTTTTTGTAATTGTAAGAAAAAAATCGTATGAATAAGAAATATTTTTACTATGAGTAGAAGAACACGAATGTTCTGAAATAACCCAATTATTTCTATTGTTCATAAGACGACACATTGTTAAAACCCTTAACGGAAGCCAGTCGCTAAAAGTCACTTTTTGTTTCCCTGTTTGGTTAACCGTATTACGAAAACCCTTATATTTTTACCTCTTACCCTTACTTCCTCACATCTTATTTTCGCGCAACCATTCCGTCGGATTCTACTGACGTAGCAGGGGCGAGGAAGGAGCAGAGAGAAGGATTGATTCGTGATTCAATTGCAAAGGTCATTAGTTCCGTAAGTGTGATGCATGTTTTATCGCGAGAGGTCGCGGTGATCTTCCCCCACTGGATGGCGAGATCCGGTGCCGATCTCCCGGACGGCTTGCGGTTTTTTTTCCAACCAGGCATTTCCACCAGTGGGGCACCGCCCTAGCCGGGACACACACTAAGCTCCCGACATGAGTGATAGTGTAGTTCATGTAAGGGTGTCTAAGTAAGAGGCGAGGCAAGGAGAAGAAAGGGGAAGGAAAGATAGCGTGCGGTCCGTGGCCCGTTTGTTAGGGTACTACTCTGGCATTCGCCTGGTGTTGATCGGAGAAATCACGGAAAATTACTCATCAGAGCAGCCGGTTCCGAGAATTCTCCTCCAGATTAGACCTAGCTATTTATCTAGTGTCGAAAGTCGTGGCTCACTCGGGACTCGAACCACAAGAAGGATATCCGATTTCCAATTTCCCGGTCAGAGGAACTGCAGTGACATCCATTGGTGCCTGCGCCACCTCAGCCGAGTGGGGCAGAGAGGTGTGGGCGGGGTGAAAAGGGCAGGGCAGAGCAGGGCAGGGTGGGGTGGGTCGCGGTTACGGGTTTCCGATGCTCGAGGTTTCATATTTGATGAGGTGGAGGCTGTAAGTGACCGTAGCGCTTGTAACGAAGCAGCAACCTCCCACCTTGTTAACGCCCCGGCCACCAGGCTGAGCTGCTGCCGCGCCATACACGTCCGTGCTCAGTTTTAGCAGATCTGCATGGACGTTCTCAGCTTCAATTCGAGAACAGTGTGGTAGTTTCGAATTGTGCAATTCAGTAAAAGTAACAATTGTAAATAGTTTTCTTATTATCAATTAGCATTTTTATAATTCATTCTTTTTATTTTCAATTTTCAATTCGTGTAGTTTCATTCACTTTATGTCAGGTGAATTCTTATTGCAAACGTGTTTGTAAAAGTCGTGTAAAGATTTTCAAAAGAACAACCTCGTATTTCGTGGTCTCTACCCAATGTACTTTTTGTAAGTAGTTTCATTAGTGTAGATTTATTTCATATTATTACAATATAGGTAGAAGGTTGGGTATTTCGTTGTTACAAACGTTTATGCCAGTTTTAAGACATTATTTCGCCGAAATATTGATGTTAATTGAGACTTAAGTATAATGATCAACTTCTATACACATTTTTTCTTCACTAGTCAGCTCTCTAAACTGATGCAAGGTCCTTCACCCTTCTTTCGCACTTTTATTTTCATTTCATTCTCCTCCATTCTTCACTTTCTGTTCCACTTCTTCACTTTCTTATCTTTTAGTCATTCTTTTTTTAGCTTTCGCATTTCTTCAAAAATAAGTCAATTGTAACTCTTCCCGATAATGATTTAAACGAACTATTGGCGTAGTCAGAGGAAATATAATACTTCTAAAACGCAACATTTTTAATAGTGTTACACCATGAAAACTGTGAGAATTATGAAGATTAATAATTGTAATATCAGCAATTGAGGTAAAATATTATATGATATATAACAATTGTATTCAAATAAATACTACAGAATTTTATATCCAAAACATTGGTTATTAAGGAGATATCTGGACCTAGTTCTTTAACACTATTATTAAATATGATTTTATACACTGTATCTGTGTCTCCTATTGGCATTCTTTAATATTTGTTATGTATCCTTTAATGTGCTTTATGCAATTTCTGCATCGAAAATGGGATCGACTCTTCTACGTGAATGATATGTGATGATCTAAAAGGCAGAATTATACATAATAAGGGTTTAGAATTCCTTCCCTTGTTAAATTGAAACCAACTTTAATTTATCCACTTCCATGGATCTTCCTAGTTCTAATACGAGTATTTAGTTAATATATGTCAGAATTCTGTACTTGATGTGACATTATTCTACATCAACAGAAAGGAAATGAGCGATCTTTCCTTCTTCCTCTCCTCCTATTTTCATCGCTTTTCTCTCGTCTCCCTTTCCCTTGTCTCTCTCCTCCTGACATAAACATGCACCTCGTATTGTCCACTTCCTGGAATCGAAAATGCGATCTAGAACGCTCGACTAAGTCTACATCCTTGAAAGATGTCGGAATGAACTTTAAACCTAGACGTGTAAGCATGTGCCGTGTGGCGTATACTGGTTATCTGAAACATTAAGCGGCTGGCGAATTTCCTGCAAGAGAACATCGCCTGCAAGTTTGGCTCCGCCTGCGGGAAGTAATATGAGCTCCGTAGGTACACACTACGGCGAGAGAGCTCCCTTTGAGCCGTCCATTACTCTGGCATTGTGCGTGGCAGCAATGCAACCTCCAGTACAGTTTGTGGGTTGCATGTCGAAATGATACCTTTCCCCAATACTTACAAAGCCCTTCATAGTCAACGAATAACAAAAGACGTAATCTAGCCTTAAGTTTATTGGAAACGGCAAAAATATCGAGATCTCGGATATAAACGGAAAATCCCTGGACGTTGATTCCTTGTGAAGCGCTCTTCCGTTGGTGTTTAAAAAAATGATAACCTTGGGGAAAGATGCATCGATTTGCAGGCCAAGGGTGACCCTTAAAAAGCTGCGAGGGTAAATTTCAAAAGCACATCTCTTCTAGATGGTCTGAATTAATTAGCAGCTTGGATGTAGTCCAGATACTCAGACTCTGAGATGGACGCAACAGGTTTTGGCAATCGATAAAGTTCACAGAGTCGGGTAGAAGAGTTGTGGGTCTTTGGGGTGGGAGGCGATCTGAGCAACATGATCCTCAAAGCAAAGACTCAAGCTACGTCCAAGCTAAGATGTTCAAACTCCATTACACCCGTAGTATCAATTACAAAATCGTCTACTATTAATTGCTAAACCCATGAAAAGTTTTTAAAACTCTTTAACTTACACCTGGTATTTAAAAAATAACTGATATTTGTCATGAGAATTTGCAATTGTCTTATGAAAAAATGTGTATTGTTTGTGATCTTACATCTGATTACAAAGGATACAGTTCAGGAGACCATTGTAACTTTTATTACAGTAAATAAAGTAAATATTTTTTGTGTTTTCAAAATTAAATGTAAACAATTTCAAAGAGGAAATAGCCCAAATACTTCAACAGATATATTAGTGCCATGCTTTCAGATTCAATGAAGTGAAAAAATTTGTTTTCTGCATCAAACATGGTTAATTAATTCACATTTGTAGGGTTAAGAAGAAAACTCATTTTTGTAAAGAAGGCAACATTAAACATACCAAGCAACAAAATAACATGCAAGTTGCGTGTTACTTCGTGCGTGTTACAGTAGGTTACACACGGAGGGGGAGCACGCTTCGCCAGCAGTTTATATGGAAGTTGAATGGTCCTGACCAGTACAATACCAGTACTAGACGGACTACGCAGCTCTCAGTCTCTGAGAGCTATGGTGATGGCTCTCAGTCTCTGAGAGCGATGGAGATGGCTCTCAGTTTCTGAGAGCGATGGATATGGCTCTCAGTTTTTGAGAGCGATGGAGGTGGCCCTCAGTTTCTGAGAGCGATAGAGATGGCTCTTAGTCTCTGAGAGCGATGGATATGGCTCTCAGTCTCTGAGAGCGATGGATATGGCTCTCAGTCTCTGAGAGCGATGGATTTGGCTCACAGTTTCTGAGAACGACTGAGGGTGATGTAATCGTGAGTCTACCACCGGTGTCCAGGAGGCCAACCACTAGGAAGGTCGTGTAGATGTTATGCGTCAGCAAGGCTGCCCTTCACTAGGAGACACTGTGGCGCCATCGAAAAACACGAATGCCCTGCACACAGAGCCACCGCCGAGCGCCGCTGATGGCGAGAGAGGAAGAATCCTTCACAGATTAACTCTGGCTTCCCGTAGAGCCCCTTAATTGCATCCCATACTCAAAATGTCATCACCCCTCGCATTCATGTTGCTACTCTTACCAATCAGTTATCCGTCCAATCTTATCCTATGCTTCCCCTACCTGGGCCTCGGCCAACAAATCAAACTTACAAGAAGTGCGGGTTATCAAAAATAAATTCCTCCGAATCATTACAAAATCACTGCTCCCTGGTTTGTACTTAACGCCCTGTTACATAATGAACTCTGAATTACCCGTTGTCCGCCCATTTTCTCCTCCTATCCTCTCTCTTGTATCCTAAAATCCCCATTTTCCTCTGCCGTACATTTCAAAATCGGAAAACAAAATCCTCACCACAACAGACTGAAGTGCAAACCACCACGACATTTCTTCGACGCTCCCTACTAATCACGTACCTGATATCACTTCGCACATTAATCCACAAATATTGATTGAATCTACTTAAAGAGTTCATGTCTTGAATGTATTCTTGCTTGTTTTTTATCAAAACAATGCCACAAATTGAATTTGTGTATATATATATATATATATATACTATAATATATACTAGTATAATACTAGTATTATATTATATCTATAGATCCGCTAGAATGCGTAATAATGGGCTCAGGGATCCGCAAAGAAGACGAGGGGAAAATCATGCTCACTGGTGCGTCCGAGTGGTCTAGTATGAACGCTGCCATTTATGGACTGTGTTCTTCAGGCGCTGGCATGGCCGGGCAACAGTGCTGCTGGTGGCAGGATTTCGCCACCAAGCGTCGCTACCGTAAATACCTCCATTTAAAACAACGCTTTGCCAGTTGACGCGCCTCTCCGAATACTGTTGAGTGACACCATGTGAGGGGGCCCTACGGGGTGATTGGAATTAACGACCGAGGAAGACGTACCATACCACAGGCACCGCCAAGTACAGAGGAGATGAAGCTCGGTGAAAACGGATTGTAGATGGGGACTGTCTCCACATCTCCTCTTGGGGTTACCCAAAGACCAACAACTTACGACTGTGAAGGGGCACAGATTAATGATTCTGTTATGTATTTGGATTTACGTATGGTTATGGTTAATCGATGTCACTATTGTAAACAATCTTTTGGATGTACAGCCTTAATTTCAAGAGAAGATATAGAAAATATAAATTAAACAATTTGACATCCTCTAATTTACTATTGCGTGAGACATTTCTTTGCCATAACTCTGTATGTCCTAGGAGTCTCTATAAATTATTCTGCATATATTTTGTAAAGTATCTATGAATATTTTTTTCGAAATATTTTCCTAGTTTAGACTGTTCTTCAGAAAAATCTTGCCACACAATGTACGAAATAAAACGAACAGAAATATGCACTAATTGTTGTTAAACACGTATTATTGCTTTTTCACCGTCGAATGGTGCCGAGGAGTAAATTGAAGACCATCACAAAAAAATACTAATTAGTTATCATTTTGAAACACATTCCTCGCATACAGTTATTCTCTTTAATATGAATATTATGTACTAGTATTGCAATTATGGGCAGTTATTTTCGTAAAAATAATTAATTTCGCTACCTATCATGCTCTCGAACTTGCTACACATCAGTAATACGAAACCAGATGTATTAATTACGTCTAGTTTTGTATTATTCATTATGTCCAAATTATTACGATGACAACGTAGTCATTGTGACTAGATTATTAAAAAATAATGAATTTTGATTACATAAACATCCTGAACAAGAAAGTGCTTCTAGCAAGGCTATATTCACTATTTAATTTTGAAATTTTACAGTACATCTTTTTGAATGGCAAATACAGCAAAATTCTCCATATAACTATGATTTAAAACGACACCTAAAACCTAGTGTGATATAAAGTATTTCATAACGAACCACAACAAATTTATATCTAAACAAGTGTATATTTCCAAGAACCAACTACTACCTTAAAAGATTAACCGTTAAATATCGTAGGTTTCATTTATTATGTGCAAGGGAGTTTACATTTCCACATTTCTGAGCACGCCCACATGAGCTTATTTTGATAATTTTATTGCGAAATTTTTTTGCGACTCCATTCTTTACGTCGTATGTGAGAACTCCTTCCGCTTGGCATCCCCTTCGCGTTAGAGTTGAGAACAAAAGTTCTCGCTTTTATTTACTTTTTACTCGCTCGCTCTTTTATTTCGTAGCCGCCGCGTTAGAGAAAAGAATGGCGGGACAGTCGCTCAGCTCACGGTGGTCTGTCTGCAGAGGAAAAGACTGAATAAGGGGTCAGTGAATTCTGCAAAGAAATGTGCCCGTGAGATTGTTTTTAATTTATGAATTCGTTTTTTAAAGCTAAAAATGCGCATTCAAAGAAAGAGAGATACTTTCAATTTGGAATGAAGCATAGAACTGAACCACAAAATCATAAGTTTAGTAATCTTTTCATTCAAAAGACTTCTTATTTGGAAATAATGTTAACTTGTTTTTCCATAAAGATAACTACAAGGAATTGCTATGGATTTTAATGCACTTCGTCTTGGTTTAGCATTATTATTATTATTATTATTATTATTATTATTATTATTATTATTATCATTATTTCTCTCTTAAGGAAAGAGCTCGGTCACTGGGGAGAGAGATTTCACTCTGACCCTCAAGACCGCTATTGGAGACTCATTTGTTCAAGAACTTGCTAACTATATGACATGTTTCAAGGATCACAGATTTCTGTCCGTAATTTAGAATTCGTTGAGATAATCCCATTTTTTTCAGATTTTTCCTGAAATTGTTTGTTACTACACCTTCAGCCGATATATCAAATGGATATATTGTTACACTCTGTAGTTTCCACGTTTGTTTTGTTTCCAGAGCAAGGTCTTCATACTTAGTCATTTTCTAGGCCTCTGTTTTCTTAAGGTTGTGTATCAACGGTACGGACGGCAATACCAACAAGCATAGCTTCTTTCTTGTTATTATGTTTCGTATACTGAGTTTTACAGAACTTTATTATTTTATCATGGAAAATTTGCTTAACCGAAGAAAGAAATATTTCGCACTGTGAAAATCATGAAGTGGATATGTTTTAGAGAAATTAATGCGTTTTAAGACATTTATGAAGCTTTTTAGGGCATAAATGTACTATTTATAGGGCATTTTATGTCATTTTTAGGTCATCAAAATTCTAGCCCTAGTTATTATCAGGAAAGAGACGGATCAACGTCCCATCGCTTCGCGAGTCGGATCGGGATGTGGCAGTACGAATGCCGACAGCAGGGAATTTCGTAAAAGCTCCATGTGAAACAGGACGGGTTCATGCGGTACGAAAAGAAGCGAGACTTTGAGAATGATGCAGTATTGAGGACTATGGTAAAGAGAAATATAAGTGCCACATTACATCCTTTCTCGTATTATTGATAACTGAAACGTAATATACTATTGCCCTTTCTGACCGATTAACACTTCAGTCACAACTTGAAATAGTCCTGACCAATTCGTATGAAGCGCGTGCTGTGCAAATATGTAGTTTCTTTGGAAACCAGATCAGTGGTAGTTTATTACTTCTACAAACAAACATGATTAAATCGCAATTGAAACAGAATTCGCGTGCGGAATTGGTGCCCTCGACCGACATCACTGTAAAGGGAAACGGCTGCAATGAAAGCCATCTCAAAGACACAGACTTTGTAGCTTTAAGAAAGGCAGCTTCAGCAAAAGAAAATACATTTTGAGACAGAAAGATTACAAGGAAATCAATAAAGCAAATTACAAACGCAGTCAGAGTAAATTTCTGTGCGATTATGGGAATGTATAAAGATGTGTTACGGAAGTTCCATAGAGTGGGATGACAGAAAGGGATGCGAAGGGGATGATGGATAAAGCTCGTTTTACACGGTCAATTTTTCATCATTTTTCGTCGGCACAGAAAAGTAACTGATAAGACTGGAAAAATGACGCATGCTTCATGTCTCGGTACAGATTCCATTAAGTTTGACTGCCGCGCTTCTTGAGTCACTTTTCGGAACGTTCTCTGGTTTGCTGTGCGTGTGGTGGGGTTTGCTCCTTCGGTACAGTTTCGAGAGTGTACTAATGAGTTGAATTATAATGTGAAGTATATATGCAGTGAGAAATAAAGCATGTACTCTGTTCTAATATCGTATCATTCCATGCTCGGTGCTAATATAACCTAACTAAATGCGTTATCGCAGATACTACGTTCAACTGTTTGATCTTTAGTGATTTTTGCGGCCTCTTCTTTCTATCATGAGTACGTGCAGAAAACGAAAAGACCGTGTAAAACGTGCGTTTTCTTTCATCAAATTTCGATACCAAAACAGTAGCGCATAGAGGTGAACATCCATTTTCAGTCCATATTCCGTACATAAAAGTGATGAAAAAATGACGGTGGAAAACGGGCTTAAGGCTGCGAAGTGTACGCAGGATGGGAGCGGACTGAGATTGAAATGAGGGCAAAGAATTAAACATCGAGGAGCAGAGAGGAAATGTAAAGATACGCAGGGAAGGCAGAGTTAGCGCGGGAGACAAAATCGGGCAGCAAAGTGAAAAGAATGGAAGATTAGACGTTGAGGTGTTGTGGGTGAGCACACACGTGCGAGGGGGAAAAGGAAGCATAAAGGAGATTGAAGATACTGGAAGGAGCAAACAGGAGAGAAAGGGAGTTTTTAGTGTTTCTCAGTGTGCCACCCACTTTGTGCATTAGCCCAATATGTGTAGTCCACGTTCTATCCGGAAGAATTCTGTATTTCTTACTCGACTGTAAAGTGAGACCTGGCGGCGACCTACACGACGAATTAAGGGCTTTTTACCCCTCATCGTGGTCACGCTCCAGTTGGAACAAGCTCTAAGCTCCTCTCTGGCCTCTCGTCGTATGTGGCGGTGTATGTGTGAATGAGAAGGGGATATTGATGTACAAAAAGATATCGTGTACGATGTAATTTTATAGTATTCTACTACAACAATTGAATGTCATGAAAGGGAGCTATCTCGGAAAAGCACCGATCAGGACCGAGGGTCGCCAGAATTCTCCTCGGAGAGGAGAGAGGAGGATAGAGGAGGAGGAGAATAGAGGAGGAGGAGGAGGAGAACAGAGGAGGAGAAGGAGGAGGAGGAGGAGGAGGAGGAGAATAGAGGAGGAGAAGGAGG
>BOPP01000047.1:2635886-2645966 GCA_017312745.1 Gryllus bimaculatus | reverse complement strand
CGCAGCAAGCGAAGAAAGAGTTTCTGATCGGGGTGGGGTGCGGGCGGAAGAGAGCGTGGGCAGAGCGGGGTCAGCGGCCCAGAATCTGGGGGCGGGACGAGAAGCAGAGTCCGGTGAGCGGGGATAGAAGCCGGGTAGGAACTTGGGTTGGGTCGGGTAATCGGGCGGGGAGGGGGAGGGGAGGAAGCTGTGCAGTGGGGGTGGGTGCTGTGCAGGGACGGGAAACGCGGCGAGGGTTATCAATGGGAGGAGTCGGGGGGGCGGTTTGTGTTTTGCCACGGGGAGAGGCTGGAAACGGGGTCGGGTCGGGGTAGATGCCACGGTGGAGGGGTGGGGGCCATAGGCAAGGACCAGTGGACGGAGGTCGGGCCGGGCGGGGCCTGGTATGATGTGCAGCTGTGGGCGGGGCAGACGACGAGGGTAGAGGTCGCGCAGAGCCGTGGGCAGATGCCGTGGTGCAGGGGTAAAGTTGGGCAGGAGCCGTGGGCCGCAGCCGTGGGCCGAGGCCGTGGGCAGAGCCGTGGCCGAGGCCGTGGGGCCGAGCGTGGGCCGAGGCCGTGGGCCGAGGCCTGTGGGCCCGAGCCGTGGCCGAGGCCGTGGGCCGAAGCCGTGGGACTCGAGGCGCGTGGCCCGAGCGTGGGCAGAGGCCGTGGCAGAGGCCGTGGGCAGCAGGCCGTGGGCAGAGCCGTGGCGAGCAGTGGGCAGATGGCCGGTTTGGGCAGAGCCAGTGGGCAGAGGCCCGTGGGCATGAGATGTCCCGTGGGCATGAGTCCGTGGCACAGGCGTGGGCAGGAAGTCGCGTGGGCATGAGCGCGTGGGCATGAAGTGCGTCATGTGGACAGAGTCGCGTGGCATGAAGTCGCCTGGGCATGGAGGCCGTGGGCCAGAATGCGCCGTCGGGCAGATGGCCGTGGGCAGAGGCCGTGGCAGAGGCCGTGGGGCAGAGGCGTGACAAGAGCCGTGGCAGAGGCCGTGGGGCAGAGGCCGTGGCAAGAGCCGTGGGCCAGAGGCCGTGGGCAGAGCCGTGGCAGAGGCCGTGGGCAGAAGGCCGCGTGGGCAAGAGGCCGTGGGCAGAGGCCTGTGGGCAGAGGCCGTGGGCAGAGGCCCGTGGGGGCAGAGGCCGTGGCAGAGGCCGTGGGCAGAGGCGCGTGGGCAGAGGCCGTGGGCAGCGGCCGTGGGCAGAGCCGGGGGGTGGGTGTGTGGTGGTGGCGCGGTCCGTGGGGGGGCGGGGGCGGGGTGGAGCAGTGCGGGCGTGGCGGGGGTGGGGTCGGGTGGGCGGGGGCCGGTCGCGGAGTGCGGGGAGGAGGGGTCGATGGGGGGGGGGGAGGCAGCGCCGGGCGGGGGGCTGCGCGGGGCGTCGGGACGGGGGCCGACGTGGGCGGGGGGGGTGGGGGGGCCGACGGAGGGGTCGGCCCGGGGACGCGGTGGGCGGGGAGGGGTCTAGGACCGGGGGCGGGGCAGGGGGGGGGAGGGGGGGGGGTGGTGGGTGCGAGGTGGCGCGGGATGGGGGGGGGGGGGGGCGGAGCGGGGGCTCGGCGTGGGGTGCCGTGGGGCAGTGGCGGCGCGGGGGGGGGCGAGTGGGGTCGCGGGGGGTGGTGTTACGGGCGGGTCGGTGGGGAGGGGGGTGGGGAGGGGTGGACGGGGGAGGGTCGTGGAGGGGCCGGGGTGGTGTACGGTGTGCGGTGGGGGGGTGGGGGAGGGGTGGGGTAGGGCGTGGGCGGGGCCGGGGTCGGGTCGCGTCGTGTGGTTGGTGGGGGTGTTGGTGGGGGGGTTGGGCGAGGGGCCGGGGTGGGGCGATGGTGTGGTAGGGGTGGGCTGCGGGTGTGAGAGAGGGGGGGGGGTGCGTGGGCGGGGGGTAGGGTGGGCGGAGGGAGGGGGTAGGGGGGTGCGAACGGTTCGTGGGCGGGTAGGCCGGTAGGGTGGTGTTGTGGCGTGGGGGGCGCCGTGGCAGCGGGGGATGTCGCGTGGGCATGGAAATGTCGCGTGGGCATGGAAATGTCGCGTGGGCATTGTGTTAGCGCCGGGGATTCGTAGTGTTTTCTGTTCTTCAAAGAAAATACTTGAAATGAGGACAAGTAAAATTATTAAAAAACGTTAACAGTGTTCGTCTAATTTTGTTTGAAAAGCAAGTTACGCAATTTATTTTTTTTAAATTTCTTCTCAAAAATGGTTCCAATTTTTTTCTTTATATTTTATCTTTGTTTGTATCAAATGACGGTAAAAATGGTGCTCGATTTGTTTTCTGCAAACTCTCTGTATTTTCAAAAATTGAAAAATTTTAACAAATTGGAACATTGAAGATGGAGATTTTTGCATTAATAGAAATCTTTTCTAAAAAACAGGTGTTTAAAAAATGTCTTGTACATTTTTTGAAAAACGAGTAACTTTTTTTTATACTTCGTGCTTTAAAAATTGAATTTATAATACACACTTTCTCAGAAATTGAGAAAAATCATGTAGCTGGAAAAAAGATCCTGTTGTTGCAAAATAAGTTTATAATATTAAAACTTTCACTAACTTTAGTCTACCGTAATGATAATTAGATCCAATATACCATTATTATAATATCTTCATGCAATTAAAACTAATAATTTTATCTCTTTAATACTAAAATATAGTGAGTGAGATTGCATTGTGACATTGGATAATTACGGCACTGGCGTTGCATAAAAACGAGATCGCAGGCAGAGAAGCGTGGCCAGCGACGGGAGGCGAGGTGCGATGTCAGAAGCGCAGAAAGAGAAGGAAGAAAGGAAGCTATGAAAGGGGACGAGACAAGGAGAGACTGACGTGCAGTCCCCGGGCGCCGCGGAATCTGCCAGGGCGTTTCTATAGAGCAACATCTGGTGGCCGCATTAATTTTAATTTTCCACGAGTATAAAACTGAAAAGAAATTAAGTTTATTAAAGCTCGTAATTGACCTTTTCATGAAGATCACGTGCATTCACCGTATTTTAAAGTACGTCATCATTCTGCAGCGAGAAGGTTCAGGGGTAATTATAGAGCACTTCAAAATACAGTTTGCTCGTTGGTTCTATGGGACGTGCTCGAAAGATTAACTTCTGCTACAATGCGTTATAACTTGTGAATAAAGCTGAGAATTTTTAGAAACATTTCCACGAGAAGAAGCTTTTCAGTAAGACTATTTTTCACATTTGGTAACTAAGAGGATTTAAACCAAAATTTTACCGAGTGCTTTGTGGAAAATGCGAATCACTGATTCAAGAAGCGGGTGTGCAAATAAATCTCAAAATTCGTTACTGCATTGAGAGGTGCTGGAGTAGAAAAACGAATTTATCCTTCACTTGTTTATAAATTTCTTGACTTCGTTCCTCACAAATTGTGATATTAAACCATATCTTTATAAAGCATTAAATATAAAACAAAACATTAAAAATGAAATAAAATTATATTTATATTAAATTGATATAATTATATTGACACATTTTTATAAATAAAACAAATAAAAATTTGCCATAAGTTTTACATCATGAAATAGTTTGCAAGTGAAGTAAAAAAAGCATTGAATTAAATTAGACAAAAACTATCGTTTAGAACTGCATTTATATTTGTTTCAATACATCGGGCATGGCTATTAGAAATTTTTTTCGCAATATAGTTTATTTTTGCGTGATAAGAGACGTTAAGGCTTCATAAAATAGCGAATGAATATTATTATGGTATGTATAAATGATCAATGTTTTCACATAAATTCTACAAATCTGGAAAGATGGTATTTAGTATTATGAGTCATATTACAAATAACACATCCCACTAGCTCTTTTTGCGTTGTTTTAGTACCCGTGACAGCCGCCGATGGAGAACATTCAGAGAGGTAATATTCCCGCTACATGTGATTGATTATACTTGATTATTGCAAGTAGAGAACAAGACTGCGTTCACTTTCCTACAGCCATTGTCATTGAAATGTTGCCAGGAAGGTTGGTAAACGTAAAGCGAGTATTGACGTTCGTCTCTTTAAAACCTGCATTCTCCGAAAAATGATATTGCATTTAACTTATTCTTCCAAAGGCATTCCGTTATTATACAATTCACAATGTTTACTACACATCCTCGATGTGGCAATGGTTGACTCTTTCCATGTCTCCCTTCTGCCGCAATCTTCCACGATCTCCCAGACCCACATTTAGCTATGCCGAACCGAGTCAACTTGCCCCTTGTGTCCTCAACTTACAATAGAGTCGTAAACTCAATTCTCTTTCAAAATCCAAATTACGAACTCTCATTTCCTGGAACGATGGCCAGTTTCTAAACGAGATACCGAGCTTCTGCAAGCATTTAAGAGTATAATCGCTGATATGACTCACCATGCACATTTGCGCTGCACTGCGTCTCTCACTAAGAGCAAGAAAATATCTCTAAAAGCCTCGATCACGGCTCAGACGTCAACGAATGTTCCAGAATATCAAAATTCCGACATATCAGAAGCCATAAACGAAAAAAATTTCCACTTTGTCATTACCAAGAGAGGTGGCTCAGAGCACCCATTGATGCCACTTCTGTACCTCTAACCGGGAGGTCCTAGGTTCAAGTTCCGACAGTGGAAACATTTTCGACACTAGCTTGTCAGCTAGGTCGAATTCAGCCGCTGTCTGGAGGAGAAAGATAGCGGGCGTGGTTTCTATGTTATACATCTGGCAATTACCGGAGCAGTGCTCTAACAAACGGGTCACGGACCGCTTGCGATCTTTCCTTCCTCTTCCTTGTCATCTCTCCTTTTACACACACTTACATGTACCACACTTGCCGGTTGGGACCTTAAGAGTTTGTTCCGGCAGGGGCGGGGCACCGCCGGTTAAAGCCCCGTTGTGGTTGTGGCTAAACCCCGTTAGTCGACAAGTAGGTTGGTGTCTGATCTCATCATTCAGCGAGGGAAGATCACCGCCATTTCCCGAGGGAAAATAACACTCACAACACATACGGGATTAATGGCTTAGCAGATGACGCGCCCGGAAACATAATCAATCAAATCAATCATTCCACTTTGTCATTCACCAGAGAAATTGGTGGAGGGGGAAGGCCGAGGGAACGACAAAAGAGATACGAATATGGCGCCGCCTTGAGCAGACGTAAGATCCAACGTAACGAATCAAGCGCCTACGACGCTATATTACGAGTGCGTCGATATCGTATGGTGACAGTAGAAGATCGCGCATTAATACCCACATTTTCTTGTCCTATTGATTACAATTCTTCTAGTGGATTGCTCCCCAGGGTGGACAGCTAGTTGCGAGACCCATCTAGCCTCATCTCTCACAAGCGCATACGTACACATTTGGACTGGAATCCAGATCCTGCCGAAACGCAGTGACCCTTCACGGGAAACATCCCAATTAAGCCTGGGTCGTTCCACTCTGCCATCTCAGAGGTACTAGCTTTCCAGGTTAGCAACGGAGTTAAATTAAGCGCCACTTACAACGTAGTACGTTGAGGTCGGTGGCGGGTCGTGCAGGACTCTTAAGAGGAGGAAAAACGCTACGCCAATGCTATTGCATCATATGAAATATACAAAAAATTATATTAAACGCAGATATAATCAAAATACGTCACATGTGCCGTATCATTACTGTGAGAAGAACTCTGTTAGTAGTTCTAACAAAGCTAGATCAAGGTGATATTTGTTTTTATCAGGAAGTGTTAACTTTAGCGAACAATAAAGAGGTTCCGTGATTTTTAGTTCTTCTGTGAGCACGTCTTAAATTTTTTAATGTCACTGAAAAACTTTAAGAATTCTAGTAAAGAAGCGCGGAACAGTAGACTTTACCTTCACATTAATCATGTGAAGGGATCTCAAGAAGAATTCACTTTGTCTAGTGAATCACTTTTTACTCACTGATGATCGAATCTATTGCACTCTTCGTCGCCTTGGAACTGAAAAAGGGTGAGAGACGTATCGTTAGATTTGTCCTATCACCTGGTTTTCCGCAGCCCTCGGTGCTGGCGGATGTGAGACGGCGGGTCTGATAAATTACCACGTGTCTCTTCCTAAGTCCTGGCCCATGATTCATGCATGAGCGGGCATCCACGAGGTGTGGCCTCCTAGGTTCATTTAACTCCAATAGCTGACTATAGATCGCATTCTACTGGGGCATATCGTGTTCTCATGTCGAAGGATGCGTTATAAAAAGTTTCCTCTTTTTGCCGCTTGAGCGCTGTGCTATATATACCATTAATACACGGGGGATGGAACCGCTGAAAATTCCTCCTCAAAGTGATTTCGAGTTTTCACGTCGCTTAAAAAGTGCGCGCAGTTTAAAAAAATCTATCAATGACAATTGCATATAAGTATGATCCAAAAATATAGACATTTTTCTTCAAAGAAAATATTGTATATGGAAATTACATTCAAAAGAAAAAGTGTGTGAGGAGGACTTACCTCCCCTGAGAAACCATCATTGCTTGAGGCGATCGATAGGTGGATGAAGTGACTTTCATCCAGCGCAACAAACCAGCTGACGCGTTGGTGCTCATTCGTCAGAATCAAAGACAGCAATTGCACCTATGTTCCAGGTAGGGTGCTTTACGTTTTTCACGTGTCGCATCTGCATAACCAAGGACGCAGCACAATTAAAATGTAAAATATGTGAATGAAAGAACAAGAAAAAGTGATAGACTTTAAAAGAAAAATGGAAGACTAAATCCAATAATTGTAAATTGCATGACATTAGAATTATGTTGTATTTTTCCTTATTTAAATTACTTATTCAGGGAGAAATTATTCACCCTTACGGCAACGCTGACTCAAAAGTTATTTAATGACTACTGCATTTGACAATTTGTTGTTCCTCACATATTCTCCAACTCAAAATTTTCACATTAGATGCTTATAAAGTCGCCATATCAATTACATTAAATAATTTTAAATATATTTTGTACCACAGCTTTCATTTATCGTTCGGCAGAAGTTTTGCGCCAGCTGATTTTCGTTTTAATTTGGTTTTATATTGTAGTATTTTCCGAGTTAAAACCAAAATAACTTTATTAGTGTATGATATAAACTTATTACATTTTAAGTACATTACTGTATGATTTTGAGATGATTAAACATTTCTCATTTGTGAACATATCATGCGCAGAAAATACTCGTGGAAAATGTTACACAACTGCTGATTGATGTGTACCATACTCATTTAGGAACGTGGGCGAGGGAGGCTGTTGGCGCCTTTATGCCCTCATTTCCTAGACAGATGACGAGTGGTTTGCCTTCACCCTCCATGAAGGATGCGAGGGTACTATTGTGGAGTGGCGGAAAGCACGTGGCATAATGGCTAGAGCACAGCCTTCACCGCTAGGTCATGGGTTCGACCCACGACCGTTCCTAAGAAACGTGTGGTGGCCAAAACTAGTTCAGAGCAGATTTTCCCTTCTTTTACTTTCACCTTCGCTCCATCATCATTCACCGTATAATTATCGGAATCATCTTCTCGATAGATCACAACACGTGAACTCGAATGACACTGTAGCTGAACGGTCTCTGAACCACAGATAATAAAATACATATTAAAAAGGGTTAATTATGACGATAGATAAATTATTATAGATAATTTTTAAGATTTGATGAGAGCTAGCGAGATAAATTTACCTCGCAACAACCACATTTTTGAAAAAAAAATCCTCGTCTTTCACGGGTTTTGAACTTCTGTGTTTAGTTTCGGGTAATTTCACCAAGCGTCTGAACCATCGAGGTAGGGAAACGTTTACTTGATATCAACATCAAACTGAGAGTCATATTCGTATTTCAATTCTTAAAAAGCTATATCTACTAACAATGTCACTGTAGGAAAGTTAAATAACATTTATGCAATATTCTTTTATTGTGAACATACTCTCCCATAAACAATTGTTTGGTAATGCTGTCCAAAAACGTTACATTTCATCGAGAACGTTAGTGAATTCTTAACACATTAGACGTGATACATTGTTTTGTAGATGTTGTTGAGTTGGTACAAAATTTAATGAGCAACATTGAACCTTACTCCCTGAACCTGCTATTGAGGGCACTGACCTGCCCACAATGAAATAACCGAAGAAAGCACGGTTAATGAAGTGTCGTCGTAATTCAACACGTGGCCCGAAACAACTCCTGCGATACGGCTACGGGACTCGCTGCCAAACAAAGAAAGCTAAACCTCGCGCGTGGCAATAAATCCGTATCGCACGCGCGGCCACATAAACCGGGTGCGGAGGGGGATTCATATAATTGGTTTCCGTTTTACTATTTTGCACAAAATCATAAAAGCAGGCGGCCCGGTGTACATAAAAGTGTCGTAGCCAGCCGGAGGCGGCGAATGGTGTCGTTAAAAGCCCGCGCGAAGAGGTCGACGACCTGCTCCATTGTTTGGAGGAGCCGGGCAACGCCAGCCCGGCTGTAATTGGAGCGCCGAATGGCCTAAAACAGCGCCGGCTCCCGAAGGGCGACACCGCACTGCGGGGAAGGGCCCGGCGTGCGAAGGTACTTCGAGCACATTCAACGATATCTGCGCCGAATTTTAACAACAGTATTCATCCGTTATCAGCGAAGCGTTCCAAGGTCCAATATTGGTCCAAAGACCGAAGTTCGTAGTCGAAAGTTTCAAGGTTTAAAAAAATAGTCGCTTCAGAATCTCAGGTTCAAATCCGGGGTGAAAAGATGACAGACAGCACGCGTTATAAAAAGAAGCGACGAAAAATTACGTTATAAAATGGATGCTTTAGTATATGACTATTGTACGTGATCTGGGCTGTCCGGGTGACGCCGCGTCGAAGGCTGTGTTGCCGACGTTTGGACCATCTTGTCGTGGTCTTCCTCAGGGCTGGTATGAGAAGACCACGACAAGATGGCCGAAACGTCGGCAACACAGCCTTCGACGCGGCGTCACCCGGACAGCCAAGATCTCGCACATGACTCTGGCCGCGGAAGTCTACGACTTCATATAATGACTATTGGTATGAGATTAAATACTTTTCGCGGTTCTCGAAGTGTACGTCATGAAGAAAGTCACAAAATTTGCCGTCGCGAACATAGATACTATCCTATATTTCAATGGTGGTATCAGGGCTGTCTAATATTTTGGAAGAATATAAACGGAAACCTACGGAAACGGATTTGGTAGATTTCTTAAATTGTGTTGAGCTTCATGTCTATTTCCTGTGCTACTCAGCTTCAATCATGAACAAAGGGAGAGGCACGAACGGAACCAAATTTTTAAATAAGTAGTTTTCGCATAATTTCTGCTTGAAGTTAAGACAATTAATAAAAAAGTCTCAAAAACGGCTCTAAATGATTTGCTTGTTTTTTTTGTATAGATATAACGCTTAAAAAGTATCCCGTGTTTCATTTTAGTTAAATTTTCTAAATTTTGTAAATTTTCGAAAATAGAAAAAAGTTAGTAAAAGTTAGAAATAATCGAAGAAAATGCTGTTGTAACACTTCAAAGCAATAGATGGGTCTCGTCAACTATACGCCTAAAACTCGCTTTAATACGAACTTTGTACTGAAAACTGCGTCCACCATTATTCTGCCAGTTTTTTTTTCGCGTATAGGCCAACTCGGACCAAGCGTGCATGCTGCATCAGCAGGTGCAAGTATCTTTCTGGGTGGGGGTGGGGGGTCAGAATTTAGCTGAATCCCTATTGTTATTCGCTACGGATGTTAACTCTGGGGGTATGGACGATGAGATGATGATGATGATGATGGTGGTGGTGGTGGTGGTGGTGATGGTGATTGTGAGGGATAACGGATCGACAAACACATATACACATATACAAATACACCCATGCCCGAGGCGGGAATCGAACACGCGGTCAACTGGTCCGAGACTACTATGGCATTACTGCTCTAAAAATCTCAGCCATCTGAGAGGCTGTCCCTCACTTTAAAGAAAGCTCTTGCGTTGAAAAAAGTTCAAAACTTCCTTTCACATCTATCAAGTTCAATTGGACTCTCGGGTCTACTTCTTTGCTACGCACGTGCGACAGATTCCCCTCGATACTTCTTGTTCCGCCCCCTCAACCAGTCAGGAGGGCGCGGAGCGCACAGCAGAGGGTGACAAGGAAGGGGGAAGGAGTGAGGAAGGGAGG
>BOPP01000047.1:2622051-2632296 GCA_017312745.1 Gryllus bimaculatus | reverse complement strand
GAGAGAAAGAGAAAGAGAAGGAGAAAGAGAGAGAGAAAGAGAAGGAGAAAGAGAGAGAGAGACAGAGAGAGAGAGAAAGAAAGAGAGAGAGAAATCAGATTGTTTGATGATTTAGCTTTCCGACCGCGTCAACTACTATGTTCAATAATCCCGTAAGTATACTGCATTATGTAATTCGAGATATGGTAGCGTTTGTTCCCTGGTGGAAAGTGAGGCCCGGTGCTGACCATCACGTAAATTTGTAGAATATTCTCCCTCAGCCGGCACCTCAACATCCCGGACGAACTCTAAGCTCTTGGCATGTGTGATAGTGTGATGCATGTGAGTATACGTGTGTGCGTGTGTGTGTAAGGATAGAGGAAAGAACAAGAATGAGGAAGGAAAGACCGCGTACTGTCGGTGACCCGTTTGAGCTATCTCCTGGTATTTATCGGAGGTACCACAGAAAACTATCACCGTAATCGAGATCTAGAATTCTTCTATAGACAGTTGCTGAATCCGAACTAGCTATTGTCGAAATGAGTAATTCCAGTCAGGACTGGAATCCTAGGACTTCCCGACAAGTGACCCCGCAGACACAATGGCCATGCTGTCTCTGAACTATTCCAGTCATGATTAATGTGGCCTCTCATCTCTTCTCCTCTAGCATCAGCAGTGGCAACGTCCCTCTCTTGGTTACGAGGTTTAAATCCCAATCACTGTCGTTGCTGGTGCACACGTTTCTTCTGGGATCTCCCACTCATCATTATTGCGTTTACACGATTCCCATCTCTTGTATTATATACTATTCACGAAATCATTAAAATTCCCTGGTCTTGGAACAGATTAAACAACAACAACATTATTAATATTATTATTATTATTATTATATAATACCAATACAATCATACTTCCGGAATCAGCATTATAATGCTGATTTTCTTCTTAGAAAAGTAACGTGTATCTACACCGATTACCAGTTCTGAGTCCCGGTGGGATGCACAAATCGCGTCGCCCCATGACGGCCGAATCGCGAACCAAATTTTTTACAAAAAGAAAATCATATTTTGGAAATTTAATCTGAATAACAGAACATTCACATTTCAATGCCCAAATTTCCAACATTTTCTGAAATCTTTCTCCAAATTAGAAATTAATCTGCATTTCTTTTTAGTTATTTTGTTGATGTTATATTGTATTACTGGATTTTTAGTGTAACACATCAGAGTAAAAGTTTTTACTGTCCTTTAGAGTAAGAAGTAAGGAAGTATGTATAAATATAAAATTGAATGGAGTCCAGACAAAAATTAAAAGGAAAATCAGCATTGAATATATAAATAATGTGTTTTTCTGTCTACAAATATTACCATCACATAATTTCTTTACCATTTTGGCCGTAGAGGCTCTTATGTTTGTAGAAAGTGTTTCCATTTACAATATCGCATATTTTCTCTTACAATAAAGTCCACGTACCCGAGACACTCACGGTGACTGATATTCGCGAGAGATGATTTGCATGCGGGGAATTACTTCACACAGTTCCTATACTTCCTAACAACAACCCTTTCCCGTGCTCCCGTTTGGGACAGTACTTTCGTATCTTACATTCCAATTACATCAACTGGCACATTTGTTTGTTTCGTAGTTTGTATCCGGTTAAGATAGATTGTCTCTCTGGTGATAATGGTACACCAACCCCTTCAACTCACAATAAAAACAGGTAAACAAGACGCTTAAAAGAATGTCGTAGATCTCATTTTCGATGAAATGCCTGATTCTTTGAAAACTACAATATTTATAGCGTCTTCCAATCGCTACAATATTTTCTGAATGAAATCGGTTGTTGAAAGTCAGATGAGATCACGTACAAATTTTTGGAAAATATAAGTAGTTTCTGCTTTTTTGCGAAAAACAGTCATTTTTAAAATTATTAAAGCAATTACTTTTCCAAAAACCGCCCCATATTTTTCTTTAAAAATAATTATTTTGAACCTTTCTTCCTCATATGCATGAAAGGACAGTAAAAAATTCGTATTCTCATTTACAACAAAGACCTAACACGGTAGAAGTGCAATATTGAAGATGAAGATGCTAACTTTGTCAAAATCAACACCAAACTTTATGAAAGTTTATACTCCCAGTTAAATATACGGTCACGATCTGGAAGGAAACGAGGACATTGTCATCTACTATCAAAACTTTAAGTCGTAATGAAACTCCCGATTGGATTAACTGTCCCCCACTCCGTCCAGCTGGTTACCTTGGAGGGACACCATGTTTAAATCGCAGTATAAATGTATTACACTTCTGTCTCTGCATGTTCTACCAAAACGTAGTTTACTTTCGTGTTAGTACTTCATTCTTTACTCTCACACTTCATTTAACAGTTTTAAATGGAACGAATTTCATTTATAGTTGCGTACTGAACAAACATAAAACTGAATAATGTAAAAAAAAATCAAAATATTCTCACATTAGCGATGTCTTCAACACAAGCCGTTGAGGCTCCTTGGCAACGTTTGGTGGACAATCATAATCAGAACCATCTGAGGAGAAAAAAACCAACTTCAGCGGCGCCAGCCAGGGACCTCGCGAAAAACCACTGCCAGTGGGGGACCTCGGCGCGTTGAAGGTCCGATTCGAAGTTGCGGTAATGGCGGGGCAACGCGGACATAGCCTCCCCCAGGGCCCTATAACTCCCATATAACGTGGTGGGGACCATTACGGTGGCGCGCTCTGCTGCATCGCCTTCTCTACATGAACTAAAACACGAACTGCTGCCAATGGTACTTGAAACGTGCGTGGCTACTGCGTGAGTTCGCGGGTCGCAAGCAGGCCCATAATGCTACAAAAGATAACGTCTACGTTCGCGCATTCTTCAGAGGTTTCGTATAAGTATAGATTATGAATAACTGTACATTTTGAACACACTTTTCGTATTTCTCACAAATTAACCAATTAGTATGTGGGAAAGTTGGCGAGCCTAACCTGCAGCTGCACCGACGACACTAGCGCTTCGGCGCAGCAGCGGCGACACTAGCGCTTCCTATAGTGGCAACCTCGAGCTTTGCCCCTGGTTTTGATGGAGAGTTGCCGGGCGCTGGCCTCCCCGCCGAGTGTTTTGGCTCGCTCGGTTCGGGAGTTTGAACGCCCCGAGAAAGGTTGTCTCCACAGCACGGCCGCTTACCACAATTGCACTGTCCGGCCTCTTACCGACATCTGGTGGTGGCATGCGGAGCCTGACCCCTGAGTAATCGAATCGCAGCTCCGCCATTAGGCTTCATTCACAAAGCGAACTCTAACGTACACATAACGTAGCCGCAAAACCTAGAAATGAGTTATTACGTGAGACCATTCACAAAGCCTTGACGTAACTGTACAGACGTAAACTTGAGAGTTCACAAGCACCAAGCTTTCACGTTAAGTTTACGTTGGAATTTTACTGACGACCAATCAAAGCGCAGCATGAAAGAAATGAACATGGATTGTATTCTGGTAGTTTGTGGTTATATCATTTCATTACTGTTATGTACTGAACTAGTTTTCGAAATGTTTTGACGTGAGTAGTGAATTCAGTGTAAGAATTTGGGCCATTTTTACTGTGACTTTAACTTGACGTGGCAAATAAAATAATTACTACAAATCACTCGTGAATTTGGTACAAGAGAATTCGTGATTATAAAGTAATGGAAATGCGAGCACTAAATAACAGCTACTTGCATTTATATATAAGACAAATCGTTAGGAAAATCGAAGAGAAAGCTAGAAACCACGGTGTAAAGATCTTTCCCCCATGCTAGAAACGAATCGACAATTGATCAAGCTTCAATACACTGGAATATGATTGCCTCAGGCAAAATTTACGTTCAAGCTTACGTTCTTTATAATTTTTTATGACTAGAGTATAATTCTAAATATACAAACATTATATGTCTTTGGGAGACATTGATAAAATCTGTAAATTTAATCTAGGCACAAATCTACATTAATATTAAAAGAAGAGAGTTTTTTGTTTTCCAAAAGTTTGAATAACTGTACTTGGCGGGTTTCTGAAATAAGCGATTCAATTAAAAGTCAGTTTGGAAGGGAAATGAAGCATCAATTAATATGGTTGAGTATGTGAATACTGTAACTAAAGAATATCACATTTAGCAGGCGCTATCTCGTAAACATATCTGATCAATAAATATTCATTTTACATGCATCATTCACACATATTTGTAACGTGCTTTTGTTCTGAGAGAGGATATGAAATAAAATAGCGAGTTTTACTGAAAATTACATTGGAATAACAACGTAAACATGTTTTTGTCAACACAATGTTTAATTACGATGAAATGTTTCCACTGAATATCCAGTTTTCTCGTTATTTCTGCTTCGTTGTTCACAACAAATATTAAGAAATTGACTAAGCCCGTTTGCTAGATGTAATGTTGTTTAGAAAAGTTGAACTTGTTTTATTTTTCTGAAGATAATTCTTTTAAATTGTTCAAAGCAGCTGCTGGTAACTCTCTGCAACAAGTCATACTTGATGTTGTATTTCGTGATCCTGTGCAAGCTTTTTGGTTTGATTAGGTTCAGTAAACTTGTAATGAATAGTCATTTGTAGTTTCTGCCAAAACTACTGATGACCCATCCAGCTGAAAAATCACATTTCAATACCACAAAACCCTACAAATGTAAGTTTCGAAGATTATGCAAAATCAAGAAAGCGAGAAAGCACCACATCAGTCTACTGCCTGAAACTAGCACTTCATAAGGATCATTTTCAGCCACGATTTATACAATACAATTAAAAGCATTAATATTCTCATCCATATTTTTAATAGAGGGTAAATATTATGTCCAAAACCCAAAATAGGTGCAATATTAAGAGTCGACGGTTAACGCGGACATCATCCAGGCGACATGAATGACGATAAACGGATAACGGGCTTCACGATAATATGAGCATTAGCCACAGCTTGTTGGCTACAGAACATGATTGAGTTTGACACTACTTGTGTGGTCGCAAGAAGTCTTTTGGTCTAAAATTCTTTGCGCGTAATCAAGGTTGTTGCATTTTAAGCGCTTCACTTCACAGATGAAGACGAGCACTACAGTGCAGGGCGTGTAGAGCAGGGGTTTCAAACCATTCAATAATACTTGAAACTCTTTGGAGACTACAGGAAACTTCCTGTGGATTTTCTGATATAAATTTGATTCAAATATAAAGATCAATATGCAAAATTGAATATAAAAAAGAATACGCTTCGCCAGCATATACTTTCTCGCATTATTAGAAATAGTTACGTAAAATTAAACTTTATAATTGATTTTATGGTAGAAATTGTAATTCATGTCATACTAAAAACCTAGTTGTAAATTGAAAACGACCCATTCAACCAATTTAAAGGAAGTGCTTGTGGTGCATTTAGGAGTTTATTTCGATAGCCAGGAACGTTCTAACGTTTACAAATGAAACAAACATGAATGTATTTATATGTTACATAATTTGAAGCACATTATACAGAACAGAAAGAATAATATTGCACACAAGATTGCCTTCATTACATCAAAGTGAGCAAATTCACTTGTGTAAAAAAGTATTTGCAACACTGGGAAGGGAACGAGCAATCAAGTAGGCGATAAGGGACGAAGTGATTGGGGGGGGACGTAGAAGCCGTGATTAACATTTCACGAATGACTTTGAAAAGAACCGATGTTTCGGTATCAGGGGACCCCGAGACGTATATTTCCGTTGAAATCGATTTTCCGCAGCATTACATAACTTTCTCCATACTACATATATTACTTCGTATATACGTGTGTATACGAGAAAGTAAAAACTTAATGGAAGCCTAAAAAATCCTAGTAGTATAAATTTCTCCTGGCAACTTCCATCGCCCACAATTTCGAAGAGTCGGCTTTCGCGAGGTCAGCTATCTTTCCGCGGATGTCCAGAGGCTGCCCTCGCCCCACATTCACCCCCTCCCCTTTCAGACGACGAACGACCTTCTCCTCCCCCCTACCCCCCCCTCCCGTCGCTGCGCCAGGCCCATCAATTCTCCATTAGGTGCTCTTATTCCTAACTTCGGAGAGTGTAGAAAGAACGGGCGGCGAAGCTAAGCTTTTCAACCGATACGTTCAGTAGACCTGACGTTTCCTTAAGTGTTCTGGGCTTACAAATCTTCGGAAAAGTGCCCTGCTTCGCAAGGCGCCACATCATTTAGCAATTTGCGATCGTTCAACGACCTTCGGCCAACACAGGCGGTTATTAAAGTACTAAACTTGAGGTGCGTCAACAACACATACTTTCTCATATGATTGACAATAGTTATGTAATATTGAAATACTGTAATTTCTGTCATACTAAAAACCCAGTTATAGCTTGAAAAAGTCTAATTCAAACGAATCGACTCTCGAACTTATCTTTATTTATTTTTATTGTCAGAAAGAGTAGCCATTACTTACTTTTAGAAATGAAACGAACATGAATTAATTTAAATTTTACAGTATTTACAGAACTTAACACGAAAAACAAGAATTATTTCACACAAGACTACCTTGATTACATGTGAAGTGAGCCCTCATTCTTTTAATACTATAATCAACGATTGAAACTTCTTATGGTATGAAAGTGTGTTTGTTAGTTTTTAGTTAAGATGTATTACCTAACATCAATCTATTTCCTTTCATAAAAATATTATCTACATCATACAATCATCATGGCTGACAACAATGGGATGAATTCTAAGAATCCTCACTGAAACGTCTGGAGGAAACTTCTGAGTTGCTATTATCCGAACTGGCAACGCCAGAAACGAAGCACTCCTCTATTCAGATTATATATTTATTTAGTCAAAAAACAGTAAAAACTATATGTGACGTATGGGGGAGAAGATCATCTGCGCACGTTTTCTTGAGTTCCAGAATCCCTTCCCGTCATTTTAACTATAAATAGTTGAAAGATGAGTAAAAGTTTAAAATAAATAAATAAAAATAGATTTTAAAATAGCGCGTGTTTCGCAATATTTAAAAAAATGACATTTTCGTTCCCGATTCACTAGTTTCACACGCGCCTCACTCGTGGCAACGCAGTTCATTCGAGCTGCACGGTCACGTCACGGTACGGCAAACGCGCTTCCTGGAGACGATCATTCTGTTCCGTTCGAACTGACTTAGGCGCTGATTTTGCGCCCTTTGGCGTCGACGAGACATACTGGCACTTGCTTGCACGATTCTACGTCGTTTGACGGCTTTATACCGGCTGAGTGTGACGTAACATTGACGTAACATTGACCTAACCTGCCACAGAAAGAAGGGCGCTGCTAGGCCGATGTGCACGGCATCTCTAAGCAAGTTTAATCCCTAGTTCTACACATCTGTCTATTGTAAGTGATTCCGACCATTCCTTCTGGGTGTTTCAATTTTTACAAGCAGAAGTGTACGTATGAATTACTTATGAGTAAGAAGGTACACTTAAGTACTAATTCTAAATATTGCTAATAATATTATTTCTTACATTCTTGCTCCTTATCATTCAATTGTGCAAACTGTTCGCATAGCCAGTTTTGTAGAGGCAACAACGATATAAAGTTTTAATTTTAATTAAGAAAACGAAAGCTAATTAAAACACGAAACTAATCACATCATATAAAATACAGAAATATGTCTTTTTCTCAATCCAAAAATCCAATGATGGCCGCGTCTTTCATTTGGTGACAGAGTAGACACTGAACCTGCTTCCCCACCTTACGAAACCTATACATAAACATTAAACGAAAAACTTCAGAAACTTTTAGAACTGTGCTCACCTTTTTGTCAGGATATTCCGGAACTTAACGGAAGACAAACTTTTCTGGGTGGAGAGAAAAAATAAATAATGGAAAGTCTTAATAAATAAAACCTTCCGCCGTTATATTTCGCTGCATTAAAAAGTTTTCCAGGCACGGATACACTTTCGAAAAGAAAGTATCCGCTACAAGAAAGTTTGTAATGCGATCGATTAACTTTAAAAAACTTGACACGATTGAGCTCCATCGTCAATGCCTCACCATTCCATCACGAAAGCAACAGAAAACGGCATCGACGTCTCAGCAAGAAAAAAAAACCGCGGAGGTGTGACGCTATAGAAGATAACGATAAAGATCCCACTTAATCCAACTCGAAAGTTCTTTTGAAAGGCGGCAATATAGCCAGACTTTTGGAAGCGCTTCCTTACCCAACCCAACCCTTCAAAAACCCAGGCATCAACAAAAGAAGAGGAAAATCGTAGACTTATTTATCTCAGTAACACAATGGTTATACGGTTTGAGAACGTCACTTAATTTCGATTAAACTAGTATTTTATGCACAGAAACGCGCTTCTTGATCACCTACGTGTTTGAACAGTGAGTAACTATTTTTATTGTACACAAATTTTTAGGCATTTTTTATATTTGTTCTATGGGTATAACTTATCTACTCTTCCTGTTAACATAAATGAAAAAAAGAATAAAGGGGTAAATGTTGCAGCTAATACCGCGGTTTAACATCATGTTTTTCAAACAGATTTTGCAAATTATTATGCATTATAGTCCAATGCTTCTCGTACAAACTGTTCTCATCATATAAGTAGAAAAAATAATAGCATGCATACATTAAAAATATATTTAGATATGTAATGGAATATTTTTATATATTTAGATGGAGCTACTTAAGGAATTAATAATCTGAAAGGCAACTTAAGATTGAAATACATTATGTATTGAACACTTTCAATTAAACTAACCGAAAAATCAATATATCGGTCGAAATGTTTTGATGAGACATCACCAATCGATAGAGTGTAATCGAATTAGTATCAAATTTTGAAGTGCTTTTGACTCAGAGGAGTTCACTCCCTATAAACTAAGAGTTTTCTCTTCAAATACTTACCAACCAATAAGGAACATGAAGACACGAGGATTCAAAATGTGCTTCACAGATATAAGAAAACTGAAAACCTCAAATGTTCTAAAAGTGGCCAATCGATATAATCATACGTATAATATTTTTTTATGTAAAAAGTTTCACAAATAAAATTATCACAAAAGTGGGCCAATGCACACATTTTGTTATTGAAAGCTCTGTTTATTAGAAATATCTGTAGCTCCTCTCGGAAATAGTATGTTATTCGAAGAGTAGATAATATTAAGATTTATTTTTGAGTACATTTTTTAACGAGAAACACTAGTTGCGAGATTTTAATTTTTTGTTCGAATGATATAAAACAACATTACAATCGAGTTAAATACGTTGTTACACGAATAATTCGATATTACAGTGCTGCGTGTAACTGATAAAGTAATTTGAACGATTAAAGCACTGCAGTGCATAGATCAGGTATCCATTAAATAGCACGATGATCGAGTGGGTCGTGAAAGTAAAAGCCTTGGCGAATTCATTTCTCTTTATATGGCTTTCACACCCATCAGAAAACCAAATCTTCGAAGAGTTATTACGTCACTATCGATAAATGTAACATCAAAGCCAAAGCATATTGCAAATTACGTCACTATCGATAAATGCAAGATGACTTCAGCCGAACAATAATTCTTTGAATAGTAGATAAGAGGAGTCGTGTACACTTCCATAAAATGATCAGTCAAATCGTGTCCTTACTTGGGATTTTCAGTTAGTAAAACTCTCAATATAACTGGTGATAATTAACAATAATTATCACTTTTAAATGAGATACACAAAGAAAAAAATAAGCACATTTTGTAAAACCAAAAAAAAAAATATAGAAAATGAGCGAAGTATAAAGAAACACGTAAATACCCTGACGTAGTCCAGAGCTGCCAGCCGCTAGAATACTCCTCCAGATAGCAGCTGAACTCGATCCAGCTACGTAACGAGTGTCGAAAATCCTTCCACCGTCGGGACTCGAACCTAGGACCTCCCCTTGCAGTGGCATCAGTTGATGCCCTGAGCCGCCAAAGCTGGTGGGTGGCGAAGCAGATGAGAAGCAAAGAAGCGGGAGGGGGGGGGCTTGATCGAGTAGCCGCCCGGAGTGACAAGAACCGAAGCGGCTCCAGTGACAGGCAAGCCGCCAGATTGCTCACCTCCGCCGAGGCCCTTCGGCTGCGGAAGGGCTGAAGAACAAGGGAAGAGCGCGGGGGCGGCAGGAGGGCCTGCGCGAAAGGGCGCAGCGGGCCCTACGCGAGCGCGTCGCAGGTATTTTCCGCCCTGCCTGCACCCGCCCTTCCCCGCTCCCGGAGGCATTCCTGACACGTCGGCTAAATTACAGGCATTCCCGCCACC
>BOPP01000047.1:2603121-2621175 GCA_017312745.1 Gryllus bimaculatus | reverse complement strand
CGCCGCCCCCACCTCCCACCGCCAACGCCACCCCCGACGCCACCGCCACCGTCGCCACCGCCGCCACCGCGGCCCGCCACGCCGACGTCCCGTCTCAGACACCCCGCCACACACAACCCCCACCATTCATTACGGACGTTTTTAGAATTCCCCTCCGTCCCTCCCGTAGAAGATGCGCAGACTGGCGTGAAGGCGAGGCTCTCATCTGAAATCTGTACTGGAAGACCGCAGCTGAGGGTGGCATGCTCCTCAGAAATGGTTAAATGGGGCACTCAAAGAGAAGCGGCCTCCGATTCAAATGAAAGTTCACGAGGGCGTTGTGCATAGTTCGGGAACAGTTAGGCTCAGAATTATGACGCGCGCAGAGTTTGCTGCACCGATTGTATCTATTATCAGAGCATTTCAATTGAATCGATGTAGAGCGTCGTGTAAAGTATGTTTCGTTTTTTTTTGAGTAACGAAAGATAAATTGTTTGTGTTAATATGAGAGGAAGGAGACATGATCTTCACTGTAATTTACAAAAATTACCCTCAAAGCTTGTGTAAGCTCTCGCAACATGCTCTTATGAAGTGGTGTAGACACGTCAGGCGGTATCAAAGCACGCTCTCCACTCGTATCTGCAGCACGCATCCATGAAGAGGCCCGTTTCTAACCGAGCCCCAGAGACGATACCATCAAAAGATGCAGAGTATTCAAAGAGGTCCCGTCAAAAGACCAGACTTTGGAAGCAAAGTTCCGACTATGTTATGAACTCTTTAGTGAGTACCCTCTTCTTCCTTTATAAATCTCTTGGGTCGTTCCAAAAGTCAAAAGCGCTGAGCAGTTGCAGATCCCTATGAAACATGTTGAAAAATCTCCTGAACGTCTGCAAATATTGCGTCTTTCTCTTTGCCTCACCACCAGGCGCTAGACCGGCTGAGTTGTCTCAGAGCCAGCATTGCTGTCGTTTCTGCAGATACTTTGGCTGAGAGACCTTAAGGTTCGAGTCCTTTGACTTTGTCCGACTATATTGATAGAATTCATCCGCTGGATTGTCAAGAAAATAATTCTAACTGCACCCTGTTTTGATCGCTGGTTTTTCCGTAGTTCCTCCGATCTAGACTAGTGCCAGACCAGTACCCTTACACAAATTCACAAAATAATATTTTCAAGATCCAGTCTTATCACATAATTTATTCTAATTATTTAGATGTATAAAATTAAAAGATTGCATTCATATATGGCAAGACAGAATGTTGACAATATTAATTATGATTGCACAAAATGAAATAAGGACTGAAAATGTGTACATTAAAATTAGAGTATATATCATATAATTTGATTTCATTGTGCACATTATTATTAAGAGACATCAAAACCAAAATTTGTATGATTATAATTTTAACTATTCGACCGCCAAAAACTAACCTCTGGCTGATCCGGTTCACTGGATGAAGACCACGGTGGTAAACGGTGCGGGGAGGTCGTTCGATCAGAGTTGGAAAAACAGACTTC
Organism: Gryllus bimaculatus; assembly: GCA_017312745.1. NCBI lineage: Eukaryota > Metazoa > Arthropoda > Insecta > Orthoptera > Gryllidae > Gryllus > Gryllus bimaculatus. The sequence goes on along the minus strand of BOPP01000047.1, from coordinate 2,619,680 downwards.
TGGAGTGTAACAGACCCCGCCTTTCGTTTCTATTCCCACCACTTAATAACCTCCTCCACCACCTCTGTCTCTACATACATCATATCACCACCGCCCCCAGCTCACCGCTTTCGTGTCCACAGAAGCTCCCCGTCGGAATGAAAAACGAGGGCACGTGCCCGCTTTAATCTCTCCCACACAAGGTACGAGATTAAACTCGCCAAGATAAACCCGACCGCGTTACAATGCAACGTTATGATAAAAGGGGCTTGGGCAAATATTTGAATATGTCGGAGATGGGGGCTTTATTATAAGAGGAAATATACTTTCGCGGAAATCGAAAATCACTCCTGTGCGTTACTCATCCCCCAGTCCCTGAATTCTGTGGAAGTCCTGTGCAGAGAGGAATTCGAGAAGAGAAGGCGAAGATGACCTGCTTGTGTTGAAATTATTTCAGATCCAAGTTCTTATGAGAATATGTATTATTGTCAGAGTTATCTCGCTGGAAATGTAATAAAAGTACCATTCATGTAGAACTCAAAGAAACGGTGAACTAATTAAAAGAAGTAAATTCTGTGGAAACGTAAGAAGCTAACGAAAAATATATTGCGTTGCAAAATATTGCGCTACAGTTGGAACTCGAGCTCTAGAAGCGAAATAGGTGACTCAGGAATCAGCTGATGTAACTATAGTGCCTGTGACCCGAAGTCGTAGGGTTCGAGCCCTGGGGGTGGCAGGATTTTCAACACATAGCTAGTTCGAATTTAGTCGCTGCCTGAAGGAGAATTCTAGCGACCGACTGCTCTGATTGATAGGTTTTGCCCGGAATCACTAATTAATCAGTCAATAAATCAAACTAGAACAAAACGTCAGCGACACTGCAGAAGCAACTGTAATGGAAGTCCAGATCATCGGGTGCAACATTTGAAACACATGATTGTGCGGGCACAAAGCACTTTGGAGTTAAAGAGGCACTGTCCTGCCAGAGATTAAGTTCGGCTGCAATGGCCCACAGATGGCATCGTTGTCTCTGCAGCATTGTTGACACAGAGTATCAAGGTTTGAAGATCTAATGCAGGATTTTGACAGTATCATATTGCAGGATTTCGACATTGTCATATTGCTGGGTCCAATTCAACCACTGTTCAGAAGATAATTCCAATAGTCGTCTACTCTCGTCAGTAGTCTTCCGTGGTTTCTTTGCAACAATTGAAACACATGATTGCGTAGCACAACGCGCTTTGGAGTTAAAGAGGCACTGTCCTGCCAGAGATTAAGACCGGCTGCAATGGCCCAGAGACGGCATTGTTGTATCTGCAGTATTGTTGACCGACGGTATCAAGGTTTAAGATCTAATGCGGATTTTCGACAGTAGTCATATAAATCAACCACTGTCCACAAGATAATTCCAATAGTAGGCTACTCTCGTCCGTCGTCTTCCGTAGTTTTATCCGGCAACACCAGACGAATGTTCGTCCAGAACCATAATAAAAACGAGCAACGGTTCACTCGCGATCTTTCCTTTCTCAAATCAGCTCCCCCTCTCCCCTTACAATTAGATTCACTACTACCCTACAAGACCGGGTACCAATTGGGAGCTTAGATCTTGTTCCGGTTGTGGGGGTGTCCCGCACAGGGATATACTGCAAGGAGTGGGGCAAGTGGTGGCGTGGGCCCGCGCAGTATTTTACGTTTCAGTAGGAAGATAACATCGCCTATTCCATAGATATGACTTGCACTACACTTACTAGACTAATGACCAAAGTGAACGCGTCAGGAATAAATAAGCGCTCACTCCGAAGATACCTACATTTTGACTATTGTTTTGCAAGAAGCATATTTTAAATTGGTCAACAATATCGTAAAATGCATCAGTGACGAGAAAATAAATTGTTTTTCACATAAATCAAGATATATCTCTACGAATATGTCCATCCGACACAAACAAATGTACTGATTATGATTAAAGATCAACATTTCAATATAGCATTCAGATCCTAACAGTGCATCATAACCATAGACACAGCTGAATATGTTCCAAGAGATTTCAGGATAATAATTCCAAAAATATAACCATCAGCATTTGTAAATATATTCTTTACTGTGCTTACTGTACTATATGACTACGACCATAACACGAGTTATTAATGCGTACTGAACTAGAATTCCCGACATAAATAAAACTTCGATCACATACCACACAATAAATCGGCTAATGAAATTTTGAGGACGCATATAGAGCGCAAATTTGCTGGAAGCGCTTCTCTCAAAGTTTCGGCCCTCGTATACCTGCAAAATCATTTCCCACCTGAATTCCCGTAACTCAGCAGCGGGGGGGGGGGGGAGCGAGCGCGACTGAAGCGTTCTCTTTTACAGGCCCCTCCGCTGCGCATTGCCAATTACGCCAATATTTGACTTTGTGACTGCACCCGGCATCACAGCGAGGAGCCAACCATTGCGTTCCAGCCTCGACAGCGCCGACCAAAAACAGGTTTGAGAAAAAAAACCCACTTCACAGTTCAAAGGATTTATGAGCAATGATCCATTGTTAACCGTTAACTAATAGCCGATAGAAATCTCTGTGACAGTCGACCCGATTCCTAAAACTAAACAATGGGCTGCGTCACAAGTGGTGGGTTGGAGAATGATGAGGTATTATGATGATTTTTTGAATGCTCTGAAACACAGTGTTTAAATTATAATGTTTCTCGCTTCTCTTGTATCTGATTGTTGATTGGCTTTGGGAGGGGTATTCAAAGTAATGTTTTCATTGTAGATGTATAGATAGGCCGTGATTTATTAAGAGAGCCACTAGAGTAAATACATTTGTTTACATCGAACTAGTATAGACGAAACAATTTCAATATACTATTTATCATTTTCTGAAATAACTAGCGTTTTGAATGCATTCGTTCTAAAGATGGAATTTAGTGTGTTTTCTTAACTAATTTTTTAAAAATAAAATGTTTATTGGAATTATCAAAGGCACATCCAGGATTTTTCACATAGGGGGGAGGCTACACCTGTAGTGTCCCCTGTCTTTTAGTTTTCTAATAAATAATTTTTCTTTTATGGTGAATAAAATTGTATTTTGTCTGCTGACTAATAATTAATATTTGTAACGTAAACAATTAATATATTGGTTTCATTGATTCAAAAATTTAGCAAAAGCTATAGTTTTGAATTTATATTAGTGGTATGGTAAAGGAAATAATCTCCGCAAAAGTTTTAATAATTTTTGTTAATAATTTTCCAGAGTTAACTTTCGGGAAAACACTTTTCCCATCCTTATTGGATCTCTAGCAAAATGGAGAAATGAAAACAAAAACACAAGTTGAACACAAAAATGGGGGAGGTACAGTAAATTTAGTGGAAAAACAAAAAAAAATATTGTAATATCATATAAATACAAATAGAAAGTTCTTACTGCTCAAGCAACGTGGATCTCTCAATGAATGTTCATAACATGGTCAAAAAATGTGAAAACGGCAAAACATATCTGGCATTTTTTGATCCCTCGTCCTTTTTGTGTTCAACTTGTGTTAATATTTTCGTATTGAAAGTAATGCAGGTGGATAAAAACTTCACCAAGAAGGGAATTTTTAGGTTTGTTTTAATTTGACATGACGGGACTTTCAATTTTAGATAACTTTACACTAACATGCATACCCATTTCCAGAGTTTAAATAAGAAAGAACTCAAGAAAACGCGCGCAGATTATCTTTTCCCCCTGCGTCACATACAGTTTATACTGTTTTTTTGACTGAATGAATCTAAATCTAAATAGAATCATATTTCAAAATAGGTTGCAAAAATAGTGTATTAAAAGTGTGTTCTTACCCGCGGGAAAATATCTTTTGGCTTTAATCACATTTACAGTGCAATACAAGTACCTATAATTCATATGATTCGTTACACCGTCTTCTAAACAATTACCTATTTAATTTCAAATTAGGCGATATTAGATTACACATATTTTTTAAATAGAACTTTTAAATTTAAATATGAAACGTAAAATTATACAATTATCATAACAAAAACCTGAGGAAAAATCACGTGCAAATTTCCTACAACACAGTAAGAAAACATGCCAAGAAAATTGGCACAAGGTACAATCTCTCCCATAGCAAAATCAGACGCACAGGTACTGCGCTACATATTCTAAGATTAGGTTGCATTTATAGAATCAAAATGATTTCGCGTTAGTTGCATTGGCTCATGTCTCAAGTGCAATGAATCTATTTACCGCATTTTATTCACTCAATCTATTTACCGTATTTTTAAACTCTCGTCAATCATCTTTCTATCCTCTTCACAACGCCCAGCGGTTATCGAGATGTTTGAATTAGTTTTTCCACGAGCAACAATCTCGAAATCGAAAAGTGAAACATATTTTCAGAAACAACTTTATTTATGACGACTCTTTGACAGCTTGTTTGGTGCGTTTCCTGCACACGAAACTACCTATATCACCTCGACCACATTCGTTCTCTGCAGACATGAAATCTGATTGAGCCTAAAAACAAGAACATTTTCTTTCTGTCTTACTTTCTGATTGCGTGTGTATCGTGTTCATATCTTAAGCACTTTTGTGATAAGTGCTTAGCATTCTCAATCAGTTCTATAAAAATTCTTTAGGTGGAACTAAGAATAAAACCTGTTGTGAAGTTAGTGTCATAAACTCTCTTGCTACTGCGATAAAGACTACGAAAACGGGGTGAATAACATGGCTTTTGGGCGCAAGTCAGTAATTCAGTTACTCGCGAACGTTTCATGATACAAAATCGAGCTTTACAACTCAAGATTATAAAGTAACATATAGCCTGCACGAAAGTTCCTCGCATTTTTAGGTGATATCATTTCTGAATCTAAATTCTCTTACTGATTGCCGACTATAAACAATGTACAGAATTCAGTATACGTGAACTTTGGTGCCTTTCTACGCGATATTACATCTCTTCGGTAGATGAGAAAAAAAGTCCGGAGAGAAAATGAATTTACTGACAATTCAATGGATCAATTTCATAACTGACTAGTGATATATATTATTTCTATTTTTTAGGTTTGATAAAGTCCAAAAAGTTCTGAATTTACATGTATTTACAAACTTATTATGAACATTATGATTCACGCGATGTAATTTGTTTTTGCTCTCGCTGTTTGTTTCATTTTATTTCCAATGCCCTGTCTCTCCCGCTTTTTACAGTAGTAAGGTGAATAATTTAGTCAGTAATTTCAATCTAAGCTCACGTGCCACCAAACCAAATCATAATTTTGTGTTTATTGTTCCTGTAGTTAATTTTCATTTCGTGCTTAAACTTTATCTCGCTACTAATCTCAAGTGGCAACGATTTATGCAAATATTTTAGTGCAGAATGTTAAAATACCAAAAGCCTAGTCTCAAAAATAATTTGAAGTATTCTAACAAACGTTTTAAGACACTTTAGAATGTTTTTTAGTATTTCTTAAATGCTTCTTTAAATTCAAAGATGGATTCTGTTTTAAAGACAACATACGCATTTTAGATGAACTGCGCTTTAAAATGTACAATCCTTTATAAATATTAAATTCCTGTGTTTTTCTAATTCAACATCTACTCCTGATATTTTTAGATTCTTAAAACTAGAAAACCCGACGTAGTATTTCCTTTTTGTTATTCTCCTAAATTTGCATGTAAATAGTCGTGAATAATATTAGGAAATTATGAATAGTAAATATTAGCAATTCTAGAAAAATGTTTTGGAATTATAAAATTGTGATTGTATATGCAGCATACAGGCTGCAGTGAAAACAGCACTATGCAGAGACAAAGAGTTGTGGGATTGACTCCTGTGTCATGCAAATCTCTTGTACTTAATGACAATAATTTATTATGTCAAATTATATATATATAATATTATAATTATATTATTATATATATTAATATTAAATATATTAAAGCAAATGACAATAATTTATTCCTACACCTATTTTTTTAGTATCCTCTTCGACGTGAATGACCTTCAAACAAGCGTTAGTGCGTTAGTGTTTAAGCCTGTACCATTTACCTGTACTATATAGGCATTCTAACGCATGTACGGACACGGGTAGGTTTTTGTTTCAATTCGAGATAATTAAAATGCGACCGCAAACCTGATCGTCAATTTTCCCCCTCTCAGAACTCCGTGCGCTCTTTTTCTCGTGTCAGCTTCCCCTTAACGCTGAAGGCACCAAATTCTATTTATTCGAAATAAAGGCACGCTCCGTCAATCTGACGGGAAAGGATGGTTGATTTTTCAGCTCGTGTCGTTTCGTAATGCATTCAGTTCCCCGAGGCTAAGCTTTTGAAAGTTTATTCCGACAAAATGTTATTTTTTTTTATCTTTCAATAGAAATGAACCATTTCGTGCTCCCCTTTCGTTGGGTTATGTCGAATGGATATTCGCATTAATGCTGGATGGGAAAAAATGCTAGCGGAACGATCTTCGGGGATGCCAGAGTCGGAAAAATGTCGATCCGCTGATGGATGTTTCGATGCATCTTTAATGCGACGTAATATAGCATTCGACAGCGGTCCCAGATACCGTCAAGCTCGATAAAACGCAAATCATGACGTGTAGGGTTAACTCTTTCTTCAGTCCGTTATTACGTTTCTGATTAAAATTCCTTTTCGGCCATGGTGGATGGATCTCTGTACAAAATAATTACTGTACACTCTCCCTTGTAATGTGATGTTCCTTCATTCCTCTGTGTGGGCGTGATTGCTCGTGTTGCTAGGCCACGCAAGGGTTTAACTTTGTTGTGGGTATTCTTTAGGAAGTTGGTTAGTTGTTCCTAACACGCGGCGAAACAAACGACGTACACGGAAAATAAAAGAGAAGAGTGAACTGTTATTAGTCTTCCGAACACACGCACGGCAAGCAGCACGTAATTTGTGTTTGTTTCAATTCATTTAAAGGTGATGTATAATTTCGCTTCACATACTGAGCAATTTGTTTAGATTCAAGATTGTGCTTTTAAACCTTTAATTTCAAAATATTTGAAATTGTTACTTGAAACGGGTTCAACTACATTTAAAGAACTTGCAAGTCTAAAATAGCTATTCGAAAAGTTGGAAAATATTATATGCACAAGCACAACATTCAATGAAATTACTCCATGAAGTTACTTACATTTTTTTCTTTTATTAAGAAATATTGTAATATACAGTGAAGGATACATAATAAACAATTTCATAAAGTACGATAGTTTATCTATTCATTTGAAACTCTTGAATTAATTATTTAAAGCCTACTAGAATAGTTCTGAATTCAAATGCATACCTGATAAATTTGCCTCCGTTAGAGAGATTTTTCTTCTTTATAAAACCCTCCTGCAATCTAGAAACTATTATTCAATCTATAAAGCATCTAAAATCGACATCAGTGGATACGTATAGTGAAGTATTTGTTTTGGATGACATCAAAATGTTGCAAATATAAAACAATTACATATTAAGAATGGTCTCTAAAGATCTTTGAAGAATATGAGTCCAAATTAGTTCGTCCAATAAAAACTTCGTCCATAACTATTTGTCCTACAGACTTGCGTGCCACGACGATAGTCCATAGGATTTTCGCCTAAATTTCGTGGTAAAAGTTGTGAGGTCCCATTAAAATGCTGATGAATCTGAGCTCTGTTCTCGAACGTCTGGTTCAGTTGATCAAGGGAAATGAATTCCGTATGGAATTCTTCAGAGTTGTATGACTTATGTATGTGAGCTAGTGAAAAGAATAAGTTCCTTTTCGTGGAGACAATAACAAAATACGTGTTGTGGACTGTATTGTGTGCATCAGAGATGATTTGCTCTCTACTAGGATCACCGCCGTTAATCCAAGGCTCTCCAACACTTGGTCACTAGCGGTTAGTAGAGAGCTAATGCGTATGTTTTGCGCCTAATGTAGTAATATGATACATACACTATGTTATTATCGACATAATATCCATACTCCATATCTAGACAGCTCCTTCTTGCGACTAATAAAACAATGTATTACGAAACACTTTAGGATTCAAGTAACTAATATAATCGTCACTACTATTTTGTGTACGAGATAACATTAGAGAGGAAAATCTGCACTTGTGAATTTTCACTCAGTAGCTTTTATGATTATTACAAGTTGTTTGCACGTCCATTAATTATGAAGGGTGTAGTCAAAAGAACATGATTATAAATATTGACGAATATATGAAGTAATTATGCGTAATTTGAAGTGGAAAGTTAAGTAACTATACGGCAAGTTTTTAAAACGCAACAATTCTGAAAGAAAAAAATAAAGTTCAAATATGAAATGCCAAGAAAAAAAATATGTTTCTACACCTCCTGGTTTGCTGGACAACATAATGAGTTGTAAAATTTCTAACGTGAACACAGTGATTGCTGCTGGCTTCAGAGTCCCATTTGAATTATGCAAGTGCGACTGCAGTACCACATCACATAACTTGGCGGAACAACGACATAGGTAACGTTATAAGCGCGGGACAAGTTAATTATCCCAGTTTACAAATCAAATTATTACTTTGGTTAAACTGTAATCTAAATATCGTTATTAGCCTCCCAGTCACTAATTTTCATTACCAACAACACGTCATGCAAGCATGTACGGGTTAGTTCCCTGTGAAGCTGCTGCAAACATTTAAATACCAATCATGTAATTATATAGACGTTAAATTGCAGAGATTTCTTGATTTAATGGATTGACAACGAATTTTTGCTCATACAATATCATATCTGGCAGGAAATTAGGAATGATTCGAAAGTGAACTGGACTTGCAAAGTATTTGTTAATGCCACATTTTAAAACAAATTTTTGCTCACACAATGATACATCAAGCAAAGGAAATTATTTATGGATCAAATGTTAATTGAACTTAATGCTTGAATTTATCAACGCCATATTATAAATGTTATCAATGTCCCAATTTCATCACGAGCAGGCCATATCGGAAACTACAATGCCTCGGATCATTCGTGCAGTTCGTGCCATTCGACCACTCGGAAAATCCGACCATTAGTGCAGATGTTATCGGTAAAGTAAATTCCCCTGTGATAGTGCTGCGATCTATTGAATTTTCCTACAAGTATTTTTCGGTGCATTTAGCCTTAAAGTAACGCATTGTTCAGCTTTAATACCGGCTGGCGCTGAAATATCTTCCGTATAGACGTAGTCGTGGATCCGCTCCTTCTCCGGGACGGCCAGAGGGCTTTCAGAAGGCGTCGGAAGTCCATGGAATTTTTTTCATTCTGATAGAGTAAAGGAAGAGGACAGAGAGGGAGAAAGAAAGAGAGAGGGAAAAAGAAAGAGAGAGGGAAAAAGAAAGAGAGAGGGAAAAAGAAAGAGAGAGGGAGAAAGAAAGAAAGAGAGAGGGGGAAAGAAAGAGACAGGGGGAAAGAAAGAGACAGGGGGAAAGAAAGAGACAGGGGGAAAGAAAGAGCGAGGAGGCAAGAAAGAGCGAGGGGGAAAGAAAGAGACAGGGGGAAAGAAAGAGAGAGGAGGCAAGAAAGAGCGAGGGGGAAAGAAAGAGACAGGGGGAAAGAAAGAGAAAGTAGAAAGAAAGAGAGGGTGGAAAGAAAGAGAGAGTGGAAAGAAAGAGAGAGTGGAAAGAAAGAGAGAGTGGAAAGAAAGAGAGAGGGGGAAAATAGAGGGAGGGAGAAAGAAAGAGGGAGGGAGAAAGAAAGAGGGAGGGAGAAAGAAAGAGGGAGAAAGAAATAGAGAGGGAGAAAGAAAGAGAGAGGAAGAAAGAAAGAGAGAGGGAGAAAGAAAGAGAGAGGATGAAAGAAAGAGAGAGGATGAAAGAAAGAGAGAGAAAGAAAGAGAGAGAAAGAAAGAAAGAGAAAGAAAGAGAGAGAGAAAGAAAGAGAAGGAAAGAGAGAGAGAAAGAAAGAGAGAGAAAGAAAGAAAGAAAGAGGAAGAAAGCTACACAGAAAATTCTGCTGACTGTGTTAACTCGTCTAATGTGTTAGTGCAATTCGAAGAATGCAGTTTTATTTATTGACTTGAACAATCCATGCGCCGCCTACCACGTGTGCAGCCGCTTCTTCACACATTTCTGGCAAGTACTACGCTGCGACGCCTGGCTGCTATTCTACTGCTTCGCTTTGCCCAAGCTTAAGGGAGATGAATGAGGGAAAAAACTATTATGAATCCACTATAATTCCTGTAAATCCAAAAACGTCAATCATCCATCAACGTCAATCAACGATCAAGTCACGGATCTGAAACCTAATGAATATTCCTTCTTTAATTTTTGCAGTACTAAGTCTTGCTCACAAATCATTGCTTAATGCATCTCACTAACTTGAACAGTTACAAGTTAATTATCTGTGAATATGTTTCGCAATATTCACTCATATGTGCAACAATCGTTATCAGTAATTTCATGTCACGCGTGTGAATTCATGTGCAGCAGAACTAATATTTTTCAGTGACTGTGTTTTATGGCTATGAGCAGTTTTCACGTGCTGGAAACTGGACAAAACCTGATCGAGATGGGGGGTCATTGACCCAGAAGCAGAAGTACAATACTTGTTACAGATTCTTTACAATTATACAATCCAAATGATATATAATACATTAAATGTCATTTTAAAAATTAATATTACTGTCCTTTTGGATGCTCAGTATAGTCTCTATGTTCACTGACGGGTTCGTTGTGGCGTTATGTATTTTCTTTACAGACATAATAACTTCTCAATATGTAACTGCAATAATGCTATATGATCATGAATAACAGTTTTGTGTTCATGCATCTATCTCCATATTGCTTTTCTGTAATTAGCTTAATAATTAAACTGTACTAATTAACTTCACTCACGCCTACTAATTTCCGAGTGTTGGCGACAGAACTTGAATTAATCAACTTTCAAGTTAAAAGGACGCTGACGCTCGTATACAGTCAGTGGTCCTTCGTAAAGGTAAGTTACGTGAGCTAATGAAGGATGACGGAGTAATTGACGTGTCGAACCGGCCACACTCTAAATTTTTCTTAGTCCATCGCTTCACATCAACTCCGCCATGGTTTATGCGACGTTTTTTCTTCACCAGGATTCAAGATTTGCTCTAATAGGCGATATTTTGTCTCCATAATATTCTTTCCTTCCCCTACTATCACAGTGGCACCAGAAACAGCGCTATTTTGGGTAACCAGTCCGCATTCAAAGAAAAAGTCCCAGAACTTTGAGATCACCATACATTTTTCATTTGTGATTTGAATAGTCAGTATATTTCAGGAGTAGCCTCATATTCTCTTATGTTTCTTTTAACTGAACGGAATAGGCCACTGGTATCGAAAATATCTTGTTTCCGTTATGTAAGAGAACAGCTTTGGGACTCTTCCTTGAGAAAGGTATAAATAGGCGACATTCTTTCGGAATGTGAATCATTCCAAATATTGTAAGCAACCCATTACCATATAGCATTGTATCATTACCATGTAGCAAACTGTCATTGAGAAACAAGTGGAAAGATCAAGCTTTTGGTTACGGAATGTAATAGTAGTATCTAGTTGTAACAGGTTATTTTATTGAAGGTGAGTGAAGTAATTGGGCTGTCTGTGTAAACGATATAGATCTTTTACGAGGTCACTCATTTCTACATGAAACAATGGCTGTGATTGTGGCCGTGCTGCAGAAGACATGTCATCAAGATGTTCATGATCTGTTGGTTTATCACTACCATCGTGTTTCATCTTCCGGTGTACATTCCGTTGGTACTTTTAGAACTGGGAGAGAATAAGAAGGCGGAACAGTGTTCATTGCAGATTTCACATTTGGTTGAGATACGGTTGATTTAGTTGAGATTCCTGTTACATTCGTTCAATCACAGTAGCAATACGTAATACGGTCTCTAGTTTCCCTTCCCAACTGCTGTACGGCAAATGGCATTGATAGGCGAGTTCCATGCAACTAGCCTCTCAATTAGGGGGGGGGGGTAACGTGAGCAACCATTGTGGTGCCAAACACGTACCCTCATCTACCTTTGATTCAAAATACAACTTTTTTTGCTACGCTTTTTTACTACGCTTTTTTGACGATCGGAGAATCGGTATGTCTTTTAAGGTTTTGCCGTAAACTCGACACACATAACAGAAAAGGGTTGGTGAATTAACACTCTTTCTAGACATCGCTGAGTATAAGAAACACTCAAACACTCACAAGCAATATTCTTCACGTTAGTGGATTTACAAACAAAAAAAGAGTAGATTGTGTGTGATCTCACTATCGATTGATTGATGCAACTGTAACTTCCCTTTACCTACCCCAAAGAGTTATCTCCTCCTTCCTTCTCTACTACCACAACTAGACAATAATATTCCACAAGTAACCTAATTTTATAAGCGCCGAGCGACAACATAAATAACACAACCGAGCGCAGATAAAATTGCTTCAGGGCATCATTGTCATCAGGGTATTGAACTACATAAAATCGCATGTTTTTGTTCAGTGACAAATTGCATTGTTGTACTGTGTACTCACTCAAGTTATTTTCAGTTAGAAAGAAATTATTCATTAATGTACACATAGTAGCTAGATATTTTATTGTTAACTGATGATTATATTGACATTTTAACTTATATTCTCTTTCAAATTCGAAAGACATTGAGTGTGGTTAGATAAATTTGTGAATATAAATTTCGAAGAAAACCTGCCACTTGTGAACAATATGCACACCAGTTTTGTGCAAATACGAACGCTCAGATAGACTGGGCTCGAGATTTGAAATAGATCACTTTTTCGCTTCAGGTAGCCCTAAAACGTGTATATCCGTCAAAATCTCGATATAAATTATTTGTAGCATTACTATCCTTTTCTGCAATATTACGAGAAAGTAACGATTAAATTGGGAATGATTAAAATAAATTAATGACTTTCAGTGAAATTATATATGCTGTTTACACTCGTAAACTAATGTTTATGATCTGAAAAACTAACTGGATATTTATTTAATATATAAAACTCAATGTTTGTTTTATTTTATGCCGCACCGTTCATTTGATTGCGATAAAACTTTGTTAACTTATTGCTAATACTTACGCGAAGGTTATAGTATAGTACCATGGGAATATGTCTATGTCGCACATAGGCGCAAAATGGTGGTGGTGTTCATTTTGATTTGTGAGTTTATAATAACTCAATCGTCCCTGAACAGAAGATCTACGCCCCCCTCACATTCGAGTGTTAAGCATGTCTTCGCTGCATATTCTGCGTTCCCTGTGATTGTGAAATATCGGCCAGAATTATTATTTGAACGTTATCTCGTACAAGTAAATCAAATTTCTCTAAGGTAGTGTCAGCGAATGCATGCTCCAACTTGAAGAAGAAAATTTTAACAATAGGATTCTTGACAATCATCCCAATACTGGCGAGAAAGTCATATATTGAAATTTTTGCAGAGCGTAGCATAAAATGCTATTATCAATCACGTGATTAGTAGCAACTGAAGTTTAATACATTGAATTAGTGAAGCATTGTCGGGTCCACTAGTATCACATAACCACATGTAACCATAAGACATGGAAATAATAGACTGGCTCTTTAATGTTATTTACATAGAGCGAAAGTGTAATAATCACAGCAATTAATATCATGAACGTTTTTCAAGTGTCTAATATATTTTTAATAATTTTGCTTTATGAGAAAATTGGAGCATGTGAGCATAATTTATTTTGAAATAAGCTTTGAAAATAGGCCATAAGGAAAACTCCATCACTTTCAATCGTTTTTCTTTGCTGCAGGGTCAATATTGCCCTCCGCGAAGTAACATCCAAAAGGCTTGTTTTTCTTCTCGAGTTTGACCTGAAGTCGAAACCGACCGTACGGTAAGTTGGGAAACTTCTCAAATTTGATGTTCAGCGGCAAGTCCACGATTTCGTGTTTTCCCTGAAACAGTGGAAATTAAGTTACCTTTATGAAAATAAGTTCCTGTAACTACTTTCTTTATTCAGTAAATAAATGAATCCCATTCTAGTATTCTATGTTTATATTTGTATCTATTTGAGTGGTAAATGAAGGAGGAATGTTAAATTTTTTCGTATAATTGAATTAGTTGATGAAATAAGTTGACCTTGAAACGACTGCCAAGCAAGTCGAATTGGATGTTTCAAATTTACTTCAAACCTTTCACTTATGTAAAACCTATGAATCACCTACCCAAGAACTTGAGAGAAAATGAATTTTCCCTTAAACTCAAATGTTATCCGTGACAATGATCTCAAAATTCTGCATTTTCAGAAACGCTCCAACACTATTTTCTCTAAACGGCTCCAAGTTTTTTCTTCAAACGTTTACAACAGGTAATTGCGCAGATTAAAATGACATAGAATTAATTTTGCTGCAATTGTTTTTTTTAATACACAAACGTGTAATATTTTTTAAAGATATCTTACGCTTTAAATATGACTAAGTTGAGGTGACTACTTAATCAAAGTGGACGTTTGGTTCATGTTTCTCTGTCCTCCTTTCAGTAGGGTGGTTAAACACGAAAACCTTGACTGCAGAAAATGTAGAGGTTACTGATTTTTTTATAGTTTGTATATTATTTATACATTTATACACTGAAGAGCCAAAAAATTGAAATAAAGAGATATGGCACCAATCAGAATACGGCGCGCCGGTCGGCAGCAACTTTTATAAGACAACCCGAGTCTGGCACAGTAGTTATATCCGTTATTGCTGCTACAATGGCTGTTTATCACGATGTAAGTGAGTTTGAACGTGGTTTAGTCGGTGCAAGAGATATGGGGAGTTGCATCTCCGAGGACGCACTGAAATTTGGATCAATCAAGTGGTTTACATCTATTCTGATAGTATCAAAACCCAATTTTTCTGTTCTATACATAGCGAATGAAAAGAAAATTGGATCACTTGATATCGCAATTTATTTCTTTTGATAGATGTGCAACGTCTGTGCTGCAGACTCTTTGTGTTCAAAGAATCTCGTAATGAGTAATTTTTGGGGTATTTCTAGTGACTTCAGAGAGATTGGCGATAAAGATCAGCCACATAAAAATAAAATTATTTCACGCATTTATCAATATTATTACTCTGAATATCCTTATTAATAAATTCCGTGGTGGTAGCGGATATCTTGTGGTAATCCATGCTATTGTAAAGGAAATAATCTCCACAAAGTTTTAATAATTTTATTAACAATTTTCCAGAGTTAACTTTCGGGAAAAAATGTTCCCATCCTCAGTGGATCTCTAGCAAAATGGAGAAATGAAACAAACGTATGTTAAACACAAAACGGGGGGGGTTAACTCTGGAAAATTGTTAATAAAATTATTAAAACTTTGTGGAGATTATTTCCTTCACAATACCATCCTTATTAATATTACTCCGTAGATATATACGTCTATGAGAAAGTACAAATGAACATGTCTGCAACTAACTCAAAATTAGTTTGATTAGACTTATCAAACAGAAGCTACTTATACTGATGAGGGAACTTTAAAACAGTACATTTGATTCTTTGAAGTAAAATTTCGAAACGCCTGTGAGGAGGAGGCAAAAAGTTTAAATACACGGCCACTACATCCACCAAAGGCCAATTGCAGGCCGCTGTAACATTCAGCAAAGAAGGTTAAAGTGAAGAAGAAGCAGGGTAAGCTTGACGGGATTGTATTAATCCCAAGCACACAACACACATACTCCGCTGAGATTGGCAAGAAGTTATAATCTGGACAACATGACGAAAAATGAATGTGTGTACAATAAGTTAAATGAGTACACTTAAAACAGCATTAAATACTACATACTACATACGTTAAATTCATGTGTAATCTGTTTTATGAAACCGATAATACAGGCACACACACACAAAAGTAATCAGACTCACAGACTTGAAACACATTTTTCAATGTATTTTGACGTGATGATTCCGAATCTGAAGTCATAATTGCGTCATCATTTTCCTTTTTCTTAAAATCCCCAAAAACCATCAAACCATTGTACTTTTTGTTTTCGCGGGTTGTTGTCAGACCCAAAGACTTGTCACATACACTATGTATGACGACGCGCTTAATTTGAAACTAAATCCAGAGTTGCGCCACCACCTTCCATTGTTTTAATCGCAAAAAAAAAAAAACACCGTGAAATTGTGGATTGTAAATTTGTGGATGGTTTTTTGCGATTTGGTGGTGGCAAATGGATGTTGCTGACATACTTCTGGCTTCAGATTCCGATTCAGCGCAACGACATAGATAAACACGTCAAGTCTTCGGGTCTGACAACAATCCCGAAAACAAAAAATTATTTTTATGATGGTTTTTTGCCCTTAAAAAACTGGAGGGTGATGGCGCAATTCTGGGTTCAGATTCGGAGTCTGCGCATTGAAATACATAGAGAATCGTGTGCCAAGTCTTGGGGTACCACAACTTTTTTGTGTTTCTGTGTAATTTTCATTTACACTTTTGTTTAGAGAGGAATTCACCTATTTTATCCACGACACATATTTTTATAGATATTGAAACGAAGAACGTTTCTGCATAGTAATATTCAAAATTGATTACTAATTCTAATTAAAAGAAGCACTAAATCGATCAGCGTAGTAACGCCGCCGCCG
>BOPP01000047.1:2587815-2603096 GCA_017312745.1 Gryllus bimaculatus | reverse complement strand
GAAAATGAATTTTCCTTAAAACTCAAATGTTATCCGTGACAATGATCTCAAAATTCTGCATTTTTCAGAAACGCTCCAACACTATTTTCTCTAAACGGCCTCCAAGTTTTTTCTTTCAAACGTTTTACAACAGGAATTGCGCAGATTAAAATGACATAGATTAATTTTGCTGCAATGCGTTTTTTTTAAACACAAACGTGTATATTTTCTAAAGATATCTTACGCTTTAAATATGACTAAGTTGAGGTGACTACTTAATCAAGTGGACGTTTGGTTCAGTGTCTCGTCTTCCTTTCAGTAGGGGCGTTAAACACGAAAAACCTTTGACTTGCAAGAAATGTAGAGGTTACTGATTCTTTTATAGTGTGTATATATTTATAACATTTTATACACTGAAGAGCCCAAAAAATTGAAATAAAAGACTATGGCACCAATCAGAATACGGCGCGCCCGGTCGGCAAGCAACTTTTAGATAAGACAACCCGAGTCTGGCATAGTATGTTTAATATTTCCGTCGTATTGCTGTGCTACAATGGCTTTTATCACGATGTAAGGAGTTTGAAACGGGTTTAGTCGGTGCAAGAGATAGTTGGGGAGGTTGCATCTCCGAGGCGCACTGAAATTTGGATCAATCAAGTGTTTACATCATTCTGATAGTTCAAAACCCAATTTTTCTTTCTATACATAGGAATGAAAAGAAAATTGGGAAATCACTTGATATGCGCAAATTTATTTCTTTTTGATAGAATGTGGCAAACGTCTGCTGCGGCAGACTCTTTCGTGTTCAAAGAATCTCGTACATGAAGTAAATTTTTGGGGTATTTTAGTGCTTCAGAGAGATTGGCGATAAAGAATCAGCCACATAAAAAATTTAAAATTATTTCACGCATTTATCAATATTATTACTTCTGAATATCCTTATGAATAAATTCCGTGGTCGGAGCGGATATCTTGTAGTATCCATGCTTTGCTAAAGGAAGAATAATCTCCACAAAGTTTAATAATTTTATAACAATTTTTCCAGAGTTAACTTTGGGAAAAAAGTTCCCATCCTCAAGTGGATCGCTAGCAAAATGGAGAATGAAACAAACGTATTTAAACACAAAACGGGGGGTTAACTCTGGAAAATTGGTATAAAAATTATTAAAACCTTTGTGGAGATATTTCCTTCACAATAACCAATCCTTATTAATATTACTCCGTAGATTATATACGTCTATGCAGAAAGTAAAAATAACATGTTCTGCCAACCTAACTCCAAATTAGTTTTGATTAGACTTATCAAACAGAGCCTACTTATACTGATGAGGGAACTTTTAAACAGTACATTTGATTCTTTGAAGTAAAATTTCGAAACGCCATGTGCAGGAGGAGGGCAAAAAAGTTTAAAACACGGCCCAACTACATCCACCAAAGGCCAATTGCAGGCCGCTGTAACATCAGGCCAAAGAAGGGTTTAAAGTGAAGAAGAAGCAGGGTTAAGCTGACTGGATTGTATTAATCCCAACCACACAAACACATACTCCGCTGAGATTGGCAAGAAGTTATTTAATCTGGACAACCATGCACGGAAAAATGAATGTGTGTACAATAAGTAAATGAGTACACTTAAAAACTCAGCATCTAAATACTACATACTACATTACGTTTAAATTTCATGTGTAATCTGTTTTATGAACGATAATACAGGCCAACAGCACCACACAAAAGTAATCAGACTTCACAGACTTGAAAAACCACATTTTTCAATGTATTTGACGTGCATGATTCCAATCTGAAGCATAATTGCTCATTCATTTTCCTGTTTCTTAAAATCCCCAAAAACCATCGAAACCATTGTACTTTTTTTTTCGCGGTTGTTGTCAGCCAAAGATCTTGTCAATACACTATGTATGACGACGCGCTTATTTGGAAACTAAATCCAGAGTTGCGCCACCACCTTCATTGTTTTAACGCAAAAAAAAAAAAACACCGTGAAATTGTGGATTGTAAATTTGTGGATTGTTTTTTGCGATTTGGTGGTTGGCAATGGATTGTTGCTGACATAACTTCTGGCTTCAGATTCCGATTCAGCGCCAACGCATAAGATAAAACACGCTTCCAAGTCCTCGGGCTGACAACAACCCGAAAACAACAAAATTATTTTTTATGATGGTTTTTTTTGCCCCTTAAAAATACTGAGGGTGATGGCGCAATTCTGGTTTCAGATTCGGAGTCTGACCGCATTGAATACATAGAGAATCCCGTGTGCCAAGTCTTGGAGGATACCACCAACTTTTTGTGTTCTGTGTAATTTTCATTACACTTTTGTAATTTAGAGAGGAATTCACCTATTGTATCCACGAACATAATTTTTATAGATATTGAAACGAAGAACGTTTTCTTTTTGATAGTAATATTCAAAATTGATACTAATTCTAATTAAAAGAAGCACTAATCGATCAGCGTAGTAAACGCCGCCGCCGCCGCCGCCGCTGCCACAAACGGTCAAATCGGGGGTAGACGGGCCGAGGCGGATGACGGTTGGGCCAGTATCGGCAGAGAGGCAGCGAAGCGCAAACACGGACGGACTGTGCTGCCTCAAGCAAGTTCTTATAGTGGATATTACCAACAGTGGGAATTGATTGTAGCCATTTAAGTGGGAGATTGGAGGTGGGATAAAAAATTGATAATCAGGTGATTAGGAGCAAGGGGAAGTGCCACCAGACGGGATCAGTGAAAACATTTAATTACTGGAGTTTGAGTTGGCCGGACAGACACGTTTTTCATTTCCGCCCGGGTTTGATGATGCAGGCAGCGGGCCGCACCGTCGCTACTTTGAGTGGGATGAGAAAGAACTGCTGAGATCGGAACTGCCGACCGGAGCGCAATTGCGCGTGTGATGTTATAGTATATGGTGATATTGTTTGTACTGGCTGGGGGGGGTGGACCCCCGGCGAGCGTCGTTGGCCATTGCATCGGGGGGGGGGCAGCGGCAGTCGACCGCGAGGGGAGAGCGATTTCCCCGACAAACTTCGGGGGCGGACCGAAGTTTGCCGAACACGCCCCGCCGCCGGTTGCCACTGCGGCCCCGCTCGCCTCCAGCAGCCGGTGGTCACGGAAGCCTCAATCGGTAGCGTTACTGTGTGCTTACACAATCACTACAAGGCCTGCGCACTGCGTATTGTAAAAGAATTTTTGTACATAGTGTTTCAATCATTAAACTTTTAATTGCACAAAAAGTTTCTTTCGACCATTCTTCCAATGCAGCGTCAAACCCCCTGGAAACCCATTCACGAGAATGTACCCGTCCTTTATATCATTGTATTTGTCGTGAGAGTACAGTTTCCAGGTACGTCACAATATATAACTCTTTACAAATAAGTTTTACATTAATTCTCCCAATTTTCTGCAAAGTATTCTATACACAGGTGTTTGTGAAATTGCGACACCCAGAAGCAATAGTCGGAATAATTTAAAATTCGGTGGATGGGTAGAACAGTAGGAGAAGTGATTACATTTGTGTTGAAATGGGGTTCTCTATGACCTAACAGCGCCCTCCTTTGTGTGACAGATCAGGTTAGTGTTAAGGCACACTCAGTCAGTGTAGAGCCGTCAAACTTCGTGGAAACGTACAAGCAAGTGTCGGTTGTCTCGTCGACGCCAAAAGGGCGCAAAATCAGAACCTAAGTCAGTTCGAACGGATCGGAATGATCGGTCTCTGGGAAGCGGGTTTGTCGTACCGTGACATTGCAGCTCGAACGGACCGTGCTGCTACGACAGTGATGCGTGTGGGGAACGAGCGAATCAAGGAGGATCGTACACAGTGACGAACTTGTACTGGACTACACAATGTAACCTTAGGGTCCCTTCCCACGGCGCGACCGCGGCGCGCTTTGCAGCAGCGCGGGGCGTAGCAGAGCATTGGTTTGAATGGAGGCCTTCCCACGTGCAGCGGGTGGCTAGTGCTGCGGCAGCCGACGCCGAACTCCAGCTACGCGAAGCGGAGGAGGGCATACGAGCCACCGACCGGCTAGCAGTACACAGCTTTAAATGGGAGCCTTCCCACTGCGCCACGGCCGCAGCGTGGTCGTGCCGTACCTGCTCCGGTCCCTTTGTTCGTCGTCGCCGGAGGGTCGGCGAAACCTACCCCTCCAGACCCCACCCCCTTCCACGGCGGGCGGCGGTGCGGCCGTGGCTCCGGCCGTGGCTCCGGCGGTGGCTGCGTCGGAAGGGCTCTGCTGCTTGAAGGAAGCGCGACGCGGTCGCGCCGTGGTTAGGCGCCCTTAGGGCGAGATGTCCGCCATCTTAATCGCATGGCCGTAACCGACAGAACGCCATCGTTCACAGAGTTGACTCGAAGTTGGAACACTGCAACGGGTGTGGTTGTTTCTGTGACGACGGTTTGACGTCGTCTGCGGAGGGCTGCACTGGTGGCATGCATACCACTGAACCGCATTCCGTCGACTAGAAACCACCGCCACAGACAGACAGAAATGTGCATGTGAACGTGTTTACTAGTGCGTTGAGAGGCAAAATGTAGTGTTTTTAGACGAGTCCCGCTTCAATTTATGCTACAGAGATGGCCGCGTGGGTGTTCGACGCTATCGTGGTGATCGCAATCAGGCAGCCTGCATTGTTCCGAGCCATTGCGGGCAAACGCCAAGTGTGAGGGTTTGGAGCGCCATTGGCTACAATATGCGATCTCGCCGTATACGTATTTAGGCCAATCTAAACAGCAACAGATAGATCAGGGAAGTTACAGTAACCGAGGTACTGCACCTCCTGCAAGCAGCTCTACCTGCCATATTTCAGCAGGATAATGCTCAACCACATGTGGCCAGGAATGTGTAAGCTTTCTACGAAGAACAAGGGATGCTTTGCTGACCTGTACGATCGCCTGACATGTCGCCCCCGAACATGTTTGGGATATGATCGGTCGGCAACTTTTTTCGCTCTGGTCCTCCTTCAGCCATAGTCGACGCTTTGTGGTCACACATATAAACCGCGTGGCAGTGTGTTCCTCAGGATCATGTCTTTGAATCCATGCTACGACGTGTAGTGGCTCTAATGACAGCGTATGGCGGCTTTACACCGTACTACGTCAAAATACATATACAGTTCTGTAATTCTATTCATTTGTATATTGTAATATTCCTAATCTGTAGAATAAATCTCAACGTAATAGTATGTCTCCTTGGTGTTACAATTTTCACTAACATCAGTGAGTATTCTTATTTACCTAATCTTCAGAAAAAGAAGTATATATCATAAAAGAAAAGGAAACACACAATTGCTTGTCAAACTTCTTTCCCCAATTTTCGTATGATCATAACACTTTGAAGATCAATAGCTCAGAATTAGTGTCATTGGAGTTGTGTTACTATAAATATCACATTTTATCATATAGGCGTGTGTTTACCGCTATGCACTACACACCTTGGGTAATGGACACTTTGAAGGCACACCACTTGCGTTGGCGATTATTGCCATTAAATCCGGTGCTGTTTTCATTCCATCTTCGCATACGTCATTCCTGATTTCGTACGTGAACGTTTTGCGCCAGCCATTGAGCCATTGAAACACCACAACACTTCCCTGCAAGGAACACAACCAACCAAGGGTGAGTGAGTGATCAAATAAAGAAAGAAAAAAGAAAGAGAGAATTGGTGAAAAGATACGAGCGAGACAGGTTGAGAAGAGTGGACGAAAGACGAGCGTGCGAGGGAGAGATAAAGAGGTCGAGTGAGAGAGAGCGAGGTCGAGTGAGTGAGAGAGATCGAGGTGGAGTGAGTGAGAGAAAAGTATGGTGAGTGAGAGAAAGCTCAAGTGAGTGAGAGGTCGAGTGAGTGAGAGGTCGAGTGAGTGAGATAGTTGTCAAGTGAGCTAGAGCGAGGGGGAAGGAGGTCAAGTAAGCGAGAGAGAGAGAGAGAGAGAGAGAGAGAGAGAGAGAGAGAAAGCAGGAAAGAGGTCACGAGAGGAAGTGAGATATCGAGGGAGGGAGCGAGAGGTCGAGGGAGCGAGAGTTCGAGGAGCGATAGGTCGAGGGAGCGAGAAGGTCGAGGGGCGAGAGGTCGAGGGGAGCGCAAATGAGGTCGAGGGAGCTAGAGAGTTCGAGGGGAGCGGAGAGGTCGAGGGAGCGAGAGGTCGAGGGAGCGAGAGGGCGAGGAAGCGAGAGGTTGAGGGAGCGAGAGGTCGAGAAAGCAAGAGGTCGAGGAAGCGAGAGGTCGAGAAAGCAAGAGATCGAGGAAGCGAGAGGTCGAGGAAGCGAGAGATCGAGGAAGCGAGAGATCGAGGAAGCGAGAGGTCGAGGAAGCGAGAGGTCGAGGAAGCGAGAGGTCGAGGAAACGAGAGGTCGAGGAAGCGAGATGCCGAGGAAGCGAGATGCCGAGGGAGAGAAAGGTCGAGGGAGAGAGCAAGCTGTCGATGAGCGAGAGGTCGACGGACCGAGACACCGAGAAGAGCACCCCTGAGAGAACCAGAGAGAGAAAGACCCTGAGAGAGAAAGCAAACTGCATAGTGCAACAAGCAGTGGTTAGACGTGATGGAAAAGTTCGTGGTACCAGAACGCCTTCCCCCACAGAGTGCGGGGCATTCCAGAAGCCCGTGGCCACCCGGCCGGCGGCAGAGCCCTTCATCTTGAGGTCCAATGTTAACATATCGCTGGTGTCGCCCTCTACCGGACAGCACTCGAGCTTGTTTATGTAGATGGTTTCGTAGGGGCCCTGCAACGGAAACCGACACATTTTGTATTATAGAGTTCTTTCATACAATGGAGTTTAGTCATACCTCAATATTATTAGTAGTGCGCGGATTTTGATGACTTAAACATCGCCAGAATGATCAATCAAATGCACTTAAATTGTTTGTTTTAAATGCCTTAAAAGCGAAGAAAAATAACGTACGAAATTTTATCAAAATTCGTTCATATGAACAACACTAGCTGTTAGATTATGTTACTGAAGTAAAAGTGGATTCTTCCTTCCGTTCAAGTAACTCAGCTAGCAAAAGTTTGATTTGGACTGCTCCTTATCAGGAAATCTCTGTCTTTATCCCAAAATCGTCCGAATTGACAATGGCACTGATAGGAGTTCAGGGAACTTTAAACTGAAGACTCACAACGCAGACATTAGACTTTCTGAGAGAATAAATGAAACAGACTACTCAGGAACTTGTTGCATCTCGTAAAGAGTATTTGAAGCAAGTGCCATTAAAATTACATCACAAACTCATGAAATCAGCGAGAAATGCTTTAAAAATGTCGAAAAAGATAAAAATTGCGACTTATTAGTCGAAATCGACGAAAAATAAAGAAAAATGTCCTATAAAAATATGCCATTTCCTTTGGTCTTAACATAAAATGTATGTGTATACTAAAAGGCAATGTTCTAAAGTGAAAAGAAAAAATACATTTCATTAAAATCAGCTTCCTAATTTTGGGGGTAATTCCTTAGGACGCTGAACACATAAATTGTTATATCTCTATTTAGGTTTCAAATCGCACAGATAATTTTGATTTCATGTATGATTTTTTTATTGTGGCGTGTTTGAGAATCGAGAGGGATTCTTCACTGCGAATTTTTCCCAGAAGTGCGGATGGAATCATTAGAGTTCCCGCTAGGTCCTTTTGGCGCCGTTAGAAGGCAGCCGAAACATGGTGGGATAATGCCGAATCAGCCTTAACTAAAAAAGTGGACCTAACTAGTAGGAGAAAAATTTCCATTTTGTAGCACCACTAGTTTTGGTATGTCTGGCACGTTCATACGAATATTGAAATTACATAAGTATTTTTCAATTACTTTCAATTGTGTACCCAATTGCCCTTCAAAGGAGTACTGGTGTGATTCGTGGAAATAACATTTTAAAGTGAAAATAAGCTGAAAATCGGGCATATTCATTAAAGCTCAGACATTTTCTTAAAATTGTTTGCTATTGTTTCCCTAAAATTTCAAAATAAAAATGTGTGTTTATGGTGGCAATTTGAAGCAGTGATGCCGCAGAAGGGCACAAACTCCCTTGTACTAGTTAGTTTCCTGCTTAGTCTTGGCTAGCTTACTGGCTTTGTCCCATCCACACCCCCAACTGCTACCTATCCGCGCCTGAATTAATTTTTTTCATATTTTCTCAATTTGTCGGATCTCTAATAGAAGAATTGAAATACAGCTTTAAGAATATTATTGAATAGTAATATCTGATCCTATATTGTAACCTTACCCTGTGTGCACGACCGTTCTTACTGGACCCGGTCAGAGGTCACTCGCTTCGAGCAATTTACAAAGCACAGCCCTTACCAGAGCTGGGAAACTCAGTGGTAGGAATAATAATAATAATAATAATAATAATAATAATAATAATAATAATAATAATAATAATAATAATGAATTCCACACTGGTATCTGATTATTTCGATCAACAGGCTTCAAACAAAGACCATCAGGCAAATGACAGATGAAGCAAAATAACAAGATACGATAATAGCTTTTTTTGTATTCCAACATTATGAAATAACCTTTTCTGTTGCAAGAAATCGTTCATAATCG
Source organism: Gryllus bimaculatus (assembly GCA_017312745.1). NCBI lineage: Eukaryota > Metazoa > Arthropoda > Insecta > Orthoptera > Gryllidae > Gryllus > Gryllus bimaculatus. The sequence goes on along the minus strand of BOPP01000047.1, from coordinate 2,594,577 downwards.
GGTACTTTACGATACAAATGAGGACGTATTAGATTTCATGTCACGAATGATTGCGTCATCACACATTCAGCCAATCGTAACGAGAGAATCGTGGGGAGGTAGAGCTAAACGGAACTTCCGACCACCGTTTACTCGCACGATGTCAAATACACAAGTCGTCACAGGGAAGTTGTTTCGCAAAATTAAATTTGATTCTCTTATAAATGTATAATGCTGTTATACAAAAAAAAATGTAGTATGCAACTCGTTTACAATATTGCTTTATTACATTCGTACAAATTTGAAAACTCGCTCCTATGGTCGCTCGTTTTCAAAACATGTACTCATGCAATAAAGCTTAACATTATAAACTAATTTCATAAACTGCTATTAATCCTTTCACTCGTTTCTTGAAACATATCGCACAAACCAACCAAAACAAAGAAATTCAAAACTTCAACAATCTCTTTAAACAATCAATCCTTACTTCTTGATGTGACTTCATACAATTACAATTCAGATAAATAAAAAAATAACTGGAAAAGAATCACAAATAACCTTATTTTTCCTGCATCTGAAAAAGCTACTTTTTCCCTTCTGATATTATTATATTTAACATAGTACAATAAAAATCAAATTTTTCCAACTTTTCTCTTTACTTTGGTTCAACCTTTCCTGATTTCCACAAATTCTTACTCTTCCGATTTAAATCCCTTATATGTAAGATATATCCCTTTTTTAGTACCCAAATTAGCATATGAAACCTCAAATCTTTTATCTAATATTAGTTCTCAAATATTAAAATTTACATTTAATCATTTTCACCAGTCTCATTTTCTCCTTTCACTCATTGAAAATCCAAAATAGGCAATTCTCCTCTTTCACAATAATAAACTGTCCATTTATACCCATTTCCCCATCCCTACTATTTCTCATATTATGAAATTCTCTTACAATAATAAATTTTTCTTTCAAACCAATTCAGTTTAGAATGTATCTTGAATACATCACTCACAGACTTTGTTGTCATCACACGAAATAAAACATTCTAGTTTTTCATTTAAATATCGAACGTTGCATGTTTTAGTTCTCAATGAATATTCTATTCACTCATATACATGACCTTATGTAGAGAAATGCTGAACATGGCAGATGACGCTATAGGAACGCGCCTCAGCACCGCACTTATCGTCACAATCATGTTCCAACTTACTGCACCACGTTCAGATGACATATTTTTCACCTTGCTCATACTCGTTTTTAGTTTACCCTAAACATACATATATACGGAGTAATATACATAGTATAGGGAAAGCTATGTAATGCTGCGCTAAAATAGATATCGAGATTTCAAAATATGGAAATACACGTTTTGGGGGTCCCCTGATACCAAAAAAGTGTTCTGTTTTTCAAAAACGACCGTCCGTCTGCCTGTCTCTCCGTCCGTCCGTCCGTCTGGTGTATGTGCACAACCCTAGCGCTAAACCATGCGTAGTATTTTTTCCAAATTGAAGAAACCTCTGTTAATTTGGCCTGATTCAAGGCACTGCGATTTTGAAAATCATTAGTTTTTAGGGGTACTTTACATGAAGCACCTGGGACAGTTTCAAAATTTTCTCAAAAATGGATCCACATTTTTTTCTTTAAACTTGTCGAAAGGATAGTGCCAATTGCATTCTTTAATATGATATTAAGTTCATATCTGAGTATTTTTTTTTCAAAAATTACACATATATATTTTTTTAAGTTCTTTAACGCCGGTACTATGCATATTTCCAGGAATTTGTAAACGCTATTTTATTTATGAGTTAAAATGACTAGAAATGAAATTTTACAAAAGTCAACAATTTTCTGTGAAAAAGAGCTTCAAATTTCGAATTTACAGAAGCGCTTCAGTGCCGCTTTCTAAAAATTTATCTAAAATTTTTCAAAGGAAATTGCCATTTAGGATGAGGTTTTACTGTTATTTGATATTTTTAAAATAATATTTCCGTTCTATTGATAGGAAACCGAAAAATTAATGTTGGGAAAAAAATGTACTTTGGGCGGTTGATAGGTAGCTGACAAGAGTATGCGGCAAGTCCGAGTATAAAGATACCCCGATACCAAAGAAGTAGAAAACTAATACGGGAGTGTCTGTGTTTTTCTGTAACACCTCCAGTTACTTTTGTACAGATAATTTTAAATGACTTGTTTTACATGACAAACTCCATTTCGATGTAATATTTTATTTTTCCAATAATTTTACACATAATATTTTAGACATCCCTCTCCCGTTTTTATATTTACATTCCAAGCAATTTGTGTTCAAAATTGTGTTTGTGCGTTTAAGTTCATGAAATGTTTTTCAATGAAGTTTATCGAAAACTCAATTTTTTCTATGAAAATAAGCTCAAAATTGCGCATTTTCAAAACCTTCAAACGATATTTTCTTAAAAAGCATTCAAAATTGTAAGACCATGACTTTATCTTCTGTGATATTCTTGAAGTTGCATTTCAGTGTCGACTTTAGAGATTCGAAAAATTAAGAAAATGTGAAAAAATATTCTTTATGTATCAAAAGATGGCAGCTGAGAATAGAGTAGGGTAAACCACAAAAACACCGGTCCGGTCTAAAGAGAATAGAAAACAAACTAGTACGAGAAAGTCTGTGTCATTCAGTAGCAAAACTAGTTTTCAACTTCTTGTGACAAAAAAGATATAATTTTCTAGCAGATTTGCTTCGAAATTTCGTTACTGTAAAAAGCAACCATCAACGCACCTAACTCTTTACCTACAGACAAAAGAATTCACAAAGGGAACCTGATACAGAACATCTTCAAACTACAAAACTATTTTGAAATTTTGTTATTTTAAGGTATCAAAAAATGTATAAACGTCCCCTAAGAGTCGTTAACGAACAACTTAAAAACCTACTTTAAAAACTTTAAAAACTCAGAGGTCTAGTAACCTGAATAATGGCTTCTTTCAGTCATACTTACCATCATTCCCCAACTGTGCACGACGATTATCAGAGCCAGGAAACATTTCAGAAACACGAGCAACCGCTGGAGAGCCATAGTGCTGGTGTAGGTCTCGTTGCTGTAGATTGAAAATAGAGGATCCTATCACTTAAGTAGATGTCACCTCTGCGGTACAATTGACCTCCTTTTTCACATAATGACCGGAAGCGTCATTTATTCCCGGTGCATCGTTTCCCGGTCCCCGAATGCAACCTTTTATTTTCGTATTCAAAGGTTTGTCTACCAATGGGTGTTTTGTCAGTTTTTCCGCAAAGTGAGTTTCAATATAACCATTTTTTTTATTCAAACGTTTAGTTGCATCGAAAAGTTCGTAACAATAAATGCAGTAGTGCTTCATATTTTTTTAAAGTTATTTTCTTCCCTTTCAACATATCATATAATTAAATACTGTGGAAACTCAGTTGGTTTTTGTACCTTTCGACAGACCTACAGTATATATGCTCATAACAGTCCAGCCATTAAACAAACTTATTGTACTTTAGATAAGCTGTGGGAAAAAATACACGCTTTAGATATTTGGCTGTACGGGTGTAATGATTGTAACTGTAATGATTGTAACTGTAATGATTGTAACTGTAATAATTGTAATCATACTTTTTAATATTCTATAGGAGCTTTGATCATGACGCATTCCACTGGGAAGTATCCACTAACATAAATACTTAGGCACGTGGGTTCTTGCGACATGAGGCCACCCGCTAGCAGCCCGCAGCTGAGTAAGCCTTTAAGGTGACGGACGACATGTCCGAAGTAGAGGCATCAGCAAAGAGAGGCGTTTCGACGCCTTGTGGTCACGTCATGTTTGGGGAAGGGAGGCCACGTGCCACCCAAGTGGAAGCGTATGATGAACAAAGCCCTGAGTACTATAAAATACGCCCACGGGCCCCGCCCGGGGGACTCTCTGAGCTACCGTTTACTTGGACGGAGGTCTCCACATCACTTTGATGTAACTTGTTTTCTGTGTAACTTCATTTCTGTGTAAGTAAAGGACTCTTGCTTCGACATTTGCTAAAACATATTCTATCTTTCATTTTCACTTGTGCTGATCCACCATCCTGCAGTCTTCTGAAGGGACTTAGCTCCCAAGGACCCATAAACTTTAAATAATTTGTGATATGCTTTTGCTGCTTTAACTGCGACGCCCTGTCTGCCTATATCATTGTGAGTGCAAGCGGGGCCTAGCAAGCAGCAACTCAAGTATTACACGGGTTCTACGCATAGTTACCAATATTTCAGACGTCAACTACAATATTTCTCTGAGATATCTTCACCTTGGGTTTTTGTTAGTGCAACTGACCGTTCCAATTATTTTCGACACAGTGCATTCGACTTATGTAACCAGTGACTGGAACTGGAACCCTTGGACCTCAAGCTCTAAGAAGCTGCAGAACCAACGGCTCAACATTATGACTAACCCCCGTATCTCCATAAGCGTGAGCCGTTCAGCGACCTGTATATATGCGCAGCTCCAAGTAAGGAGTTATGTCGAGTTTCCTGTCTTCGCCACGTGATTCACGCCCATCGCTCCAGCAAACACTGGCTGCTCGCAGGCGCTCGCATGTGTCGGCGTCAAGGCCTCGTGTGCGTTCCGTGTAGGACCGGGTGGCAAGTGGGCTACGAGGAAAATGGGCTGGGCGCCGGAAATGCCAACGCTCTCACGTCGGCCGCGCTGCTGGCGGCGACGCCACAACTACCGCTAACGCCAGGGGAGCAAAGCCAAAAGACAGCGCGCCTTTAAATTGAGTACGCGATTGAAACTTCGGATCGCCTGAATGGATCGTTTCGGTTGACCTACAATCTTGACTAACATTCGAAAAACTGTCTTGACTATAACGTGATTTCGGACAGAAATTACATTTAATTCTATTTGTATTCAATAAATCTGAGGCTGTAATTGGTTGTTTGTCCTTTTGCTCGTACTTTTATGCGCATTTTTTTTACCACAACAATTCGAAATGTGTGTAGGCAGTGCAGTTCATCCCTTCTGCGATCATTACTAATCGTTGACTTCATTTAACTTTTGTTTCAAACATTTTAAAAATCGTTGAAGAGTCTCACATACTTCGATATAAAATATTTCATATGTCATAGAGTGCGTAAGAAAAGTCTCTCCGGAACAAGCCGAATCAGGGTCTCTTATTAAAAATTGCATTTATGTTGGTAGCACCCAGATCACTGGGAACAACTGATGAGGACATTTTCAGAATCTGTTATGATTCTGGTGAGAACGCAATTTATGTTTTCATTTGTTAGAACCTGCAGATCGTGCTACCAACGTAAATTCTGTTGCCACCTCTCACACCGACACCACTGCGGAGAGAATTTCCTGGCGCACTATGCCACCTCAATCAAGATAAAGCTATTATTGCTCGCTAAATCAGATTTCAACACGCCCAATTTCCAATACGCCCTTCATTGTATATCTTTATGTCAGTGAGATTTTGGTACTTACGTTAAATCTCTTTTTAATCACGCCCTGCATTGACACTGATAAACCATGAAATACGTGGAATTGTTATTTACAAAGTATGAACAAAGACGTGAATATACAACAAATATTGAAAGTAGAGTTCGAAACATTAAAATAACAGTAATTGGGACACCGATATTTCCCTTTTATAGGCAACACAGGTTTAGGATTGTATGTATATCCTTCAGTGATAATGATACTATCAGGCTTGTTGTACATAATATTGTTTAGACGGCGATCAAGATCTGGAATTCTCAACCGGCGAGGAGAAAAAATGAGCACATTTTAGCACGAGTTAGCCTTGTCAGATTTGAAGATGGTGACATTTATATGCTATAATTTTAACACCGCGTTCCAACTTCCGCGTTCCACGCTTTCCAAATTATCATGACTGACATAACTACTCCAGACTCCAAAGATGCCTCATATCGGCTAGTCTCAATTTCAAAGTCGATGCCACCAGCGAGAGACCATGGCACTGGTATCACAACGAAATCACGCTTCTACATAGTTGATCACCTCTACACACGAGAACAGGAGGTAGCCAAAGTCGCCCTGAAAGCTTTTACACTTTACACACGAAATACGAGTAGTAGGGATTTAGATAAATAAAATTAAGAACGTTTATCGGTTTGACATTTATATTTTTACTTGTATTTTTCTGAGCATATTCTCTATTTTACATACGATTCCACCAAGTTGGAAAATAGCGAGGTTAGTACAGAAAGTTTTCTTTCCCGACGCTAGTTGCGCTGAGAAGCTCGTGGCTTGCCATAGTGCCACTGGCACTAGTAGGACACATTGATATCACTGGTCTAGGTGCTATTCCTAGTGCGGTATTCACTTGCAGCCGAAACCCTCTCTGGAGACACACGTTCAAGGTCAAGTGCAGCGAAAATATCTTTCTAATTCATCTCAAAAAGAAAGAAGGATTTATGAGGTTTGAAAACGATGACATTTATGTGCTGTATTTTCTAACACCGAGTTCCAACTACAAATTATTATGACTGAAATTGAGACTAGCCGATGCGAGGCATCTGTGGTGTAAGGACTACCGCTTAACTCCCAGTGCGCTTTCCACTTTCAGTCCAATCTCTCTCTGGAGACACACGTGGGTTGAAGGTCAGAGGCAGCGACAGCGACAGAACTCGGGTTCGCTCCCAAACCGCAGGCCGCATTAGACGGGGCACCCACCCGCGTCAACAGAGGCCTTCGTTTACAGCCCACACGCGAAGCTGCCTTCCGAGCCCCGCCCCACTCTGCTCCGCCCCGTTCTGCCCCGCCCCGTTC
>BOPP01000047.1:2563204-2587330 GCA_017312745.1 Gryllus bimaculatus | reverse complement strand
CGCCCCGCCCCACTCCGCCGCGCCCCACTCCGCCGCGCCCCACTCCGCCGCGCCCCACTCCGCCCCGCCCAAAGGAGTTTCGCGTCAAAATCTCGAAACTTATCGCCCATAAATATTACGTCTCTAATGTGTAAGCGAATGGAACATTTAGTGGCAAAACACTGAGCGAAATTTGTGATAAGAATAATATCATTTACGAGGGGCAACTCGGTTTCAGAAAAGAATATTCATGTGAGAGTCAGCTAGTCACTGTCAGTCAGGAGATTGCTGATTCTCTCGTTGAAGGTTCCATTGTTCACGGAATTATAATAGACTTCATCAAAGTCTTCGACCTCGTTTTCAATGATAAATTAATCCAAAAAATTAGTAAACTTAACATAGAATAATTGCTCTCTGTATTAGAGAATTTCTCAGCTTTCGTACACAACGGGTGCGAATTGGGTCAAATTTCTCTTCGAGGGCAGAAGTAACGCCCGGAGTGCCACAGGGATGTGTCCTAGGTCCGTTGTTATTTATAGCTTATATTAATAATATTTGGCAGGGAATTGAATAAAAAATACAACTTTTTGTAGATGACTGTATAATGTATCGGGAAATTAAAGAAAAACGTGATAGAGAAATATTGCAGGTTGATTTAGATAGGATAAAATCATGGCCTAACACAAATGATATAAAATGATATCCCAGTAAGTGCAAGTTTATCAGATTTGCGCGTTCTAGAAAGACAGATGACATCAAATATAAATAGGAAAATCAGTACATTCCGAGGGCTAATGCTATAAATATTTGTGAATTCTACTAAATGAGGATCTGGGGTGATAACATAATAATGGTGGTCGAGCGTATGTGAGGTGGATGAGTGAGTGGATGTGCCGGTGTGTGGGTTGCAGATGGGTGGTGGTGATAGGAGAGGGGTTTGTGGGGGAGTGGGCGGATGTGGGGTTATGTTTTTGGTGAGCGGGATGGAAGTGGCAGGCGGGTGATGGAGTGCGCGGGACGGACGGACTGCAGGTATGTGGGTTGTTGGGGAAGTGGGTGGATACGTTGGGATGAGCAGATGTGTGGGTAAGATTTGGATCAGGGGACTGACAATGCGTGGTGGGAGCGGAGGGGCAGGCGGGAGCAGGGGATCTGTGCGACGGTGCTCAGATGCAACCAACAATCGCCTTCAGCGAACATATGGCCAAGACGGGACTGGAGCATCAGGCTCACTAGCCGTCGCCATGACGTCATCACGGCATACACGTTGGAGAGGCTCAAGAGGGGCTCAAGGAGTGAGAGAAAGACGTTCGTATCCTGATGCTCACTATCGCTACCCAAGCGGAAAGCGAAAGTGAAAGAAGTCTTCGAGTAGAGAAGTTGCAGTGACTTCCTCTTCCCGTGAAGACTATAACGACTTAAATTCAAACAAATACAGACGTTATTAAAAACACAAATAAAATACAAAACTGATAAAGTGTTATTTTATATTAAGCGCGAACTGAATACAAATAATCTACTGTTACTTGATGCAGCGAATAGAAAAATCATGATTCAAGTAATATCGACGCACGAAATGAAGTAATGCGTAGATAGCGGAAGCGAGTGAAGAGTTGTAATTAATCAACAAAAACTATCATTCACTAGCGTAAATGTTCCGCACATTTATATAAGTCTATATTATCTATAAGCACATTTATATAAGTCTACATTTATCTAAGTCTATATTTGTATAAGTCATTTTGTCTTTAGTAATTGATTTCATCAAATAATGTACGGAAAAATGTTATTAGAAAAAATGAACATTATGTAATCCATACGTTATCGACCTTGGTAAAATGTCCACCAAACGGAATCCAAAAGGACCATTACTTTTTCCTTATTAGAATTCCGCATTATTCAATGCAGTACAGCAGAATTTAGGCTTGTCAGGCTTGGCAGTTTATGTTGACATCGGGCAGATTTCAGCATTACATCCGTTCCGCGTGATCTTATTATATTACATATTATGGAAATTGAGTATTTATGACTGAAAGTTAAAATATTTCCGCGAATAATTATAACTTTTCTGAAATCATTGGTGTGAAAATTTGTGAGGAAATAATGTTAAGAACTGATAATTAAGTATCAATGTAGCGTAAAGAGAGCAAGCATTTTTAAGATAAAATGCGAGGAGAAGATAATTCACTCCAGCTGACCCAAACCATATAGGACATTTCTGAAATTCTGAGGCATCATCACTAAAATTCATGAGAAGAGGTGTATCAAGACTAGTGATGGCAAAGTTTAGTAGAACATCGATAAATTGATTGATACTTCGATAAATCACCAAATGGTTTTCGATGTCGATGAAAACATCGACAAAATATATTTGCTATACAGTCTACCTATAGATCCAATAACTGCTATTCCTCTGTAGTTTGTTTCATTGTCTCTAGATCCTTTCTTATGGATTGGTGTTAGGTAAGACGTTCGCCACTCCTGAGGAGGATTTTCTCCACTCATGCACCTTGAAAACATGTGTTTGAGCATTTGGTGCAGTTTATAGGGACCATATTTCAGTAATTCTGCCGGTATATCTCCCGGACCAGGTGCTTTATTGCATTTCATTGTCTTAAGTGCTTTTTCTAAATCTTTAATTGTCAGATCTACCCTTTGCTCAAATTTTACTTCCTTGTGTGTTTGGAAGTTTCTGTTTTCTAGAAGCAGTCTTTCGAAATACTCTTTCCATTTATTGATTCCAATGTTTGATAATGCGATATTGTTTTTCTCATTCGATTTAATAGATTTAATTACTTTCCAGGCTTCTGAGCTCCGACATTACCACGAACAAAATAATCCAAAAAACGTGACCACACTGGAGAAAGTTTGCGAATAGCAAACGGCTTCATGCTGACTGGGGATCGACAATTATGACTGTTGTCAATGGCTCTTGAATGCGAACAATCCACAAATAAAATAGACACTAGAAATTGTATTTATATCACAAGAATGTTGTTGAAAACATCAATATTTTAGCACAAATATATCCATCTGAAGAAAATGTCGAACACAAAACATCAATTTTTCTAATATCGATGTTTCTGATCGAAAATGTCTCTTAGAAAATCATTGATGCTATTTGTTGTTCCTAGTCAAGACCACTCATCCAAATTGACTTTTCAGATATAATTGCAAAACAATTTTACGCTCTATTTTAGAAAAATGTTCATTGCTACCATTTATCTCTATTGAGTATAATATGTAAAGATATTTTTCTATCACAGAAATAATCGTACAAACAATACGTCTATATAGTACACACATACACAATTCTAGGTAAATTACACCAATACATATTTAATCTATGACCAACAATTTTAGAGAGCATTTACATAATTAAATAACTATAATTTAATATTTTTGTCGCAACAATTTCCTCATTAGCAATCCTCGTCAGAACGCACATTATTTTACTATCTAGAATGTCATCAAGAAAATATGTTACTAGGTTGACTATGAGGTCGAGTTTTTCCAAATTAATACACCATATTGTCTCAAAATACATATTATGAAGTTATAGGACATGCAAAAGGGTTGAAAATGATCATTTTGCTAACATTAGTGAAGTGGTCAAATTCATATAACTGATTATTGCACTTTTACCACCTAAGCACGCGACAAAAGTTGTTAGTGTGTGTGTGTGTGTGTGTGTGTGTGTGTGTGTGTGTGTGTGTGTGTGTGACAAATCTTTACGCCAATATCGCGCACTTCTTGCGTTTTGCTGGAAATCTAGACCGATAGTCAGGTTTCTTGACTCAGTGCAATTATCTACACAGGTGTGAAAGCATTTTTCATTTGACACCACCCTGACAACTTATTAGAAAGACAACTACTTCGAAAAATATATTTCGCGCAGTAAATGTTTTCATTATATGTGATTGTAACTTTCTAACAAATACATTCTAATAAATAAATTTGTTCAAAAAAGTATCAGCCAGACTGGGAAGGTAACTCACATGGAAAATGGACTTAAATCATGCGACCCTTCTTGGAGAAACTCAAATTACATTTCCCAAGAAAAGCTCGAAATTTTTGATTGAAAATTTGCTTATAAGACCATGTTTTGCTCTTCAACAATACTATTAAATAATTTCATTTATACTATTAGAGAACGGAAAAAACCGATAAAAAGCGAAAAAATATCTTTAGGCTCCGATAGGAAGCATTTGGGAAGAGTGGGGCCATACTGCTAACTAGTGTAGAATAAAGTAATTAGAAAATAGTGCGAGAGACTGTGTTATTCTGAAGCACTAATAACTTCCAACTTAATTTCGAATCATAAACATATCTATTATTTACCAATAGTTTGGAAACCTTTGTTTAAATTAGTTTTCTAAATGCTTATGTGATAAATTCTGTGATGTTTTTCTAAATATACTACGTTGAAGCTACTAATATCTTTATTTACGATTTCAGTTGAACACTTGAGCTAAGTTTTATATTCAAGTTATCACAGTGAACCAATTTACACGTAGCCCTACAAATATCGATCCTTGTAAACGACCCGAGCCATGCAAACAAATCGTTCATATGAATTCTGAATATAAATCATGAATGTACAAATATTCCTATAAGTGATTCACGTTTGTTCTCATCCCCAAACCCTAAAATTTTTCCGATCGCAATCGCACTACAGAATACCAGTTCCAATTAATTGCACATTTCCAAATAAAATTAATCAATTCGGCTCAAAATGCGGCGCAGATAAATCATAGACACAAGAGACAATAGAGATGAAACAAAGGTACAAAATAAGTCACCTACAATAAATACAGTAAAAAATGGTAAAATATATTGATTCATTCTCGATTCTTTTTTATTTGTCTATGCGCTAAATCAACATGTGATTAAGTTCAAAATATTTCAATAGTTCTATTATATTTACATTAACAAAATTAAAAATTTTATACTCAATGTTTCCTGTTCACTTTTTGCAATATATTAGTTACTATGTTCTAACTGATGAACATATGATTCATACGATGCTAAACTGACGTTGGGATTCATTGTCGTTAAGCAATGTCATATTTTTTATGTCTACTTGAAATACAGTTTCAAGCAGACATGATCAATAAACGAACATATTCTGAAGCGTAAAATCTGCAACATTAAAACAAAATGTAAATGAAATAAACTATACCTCATAATATACCAATTGGGTATTTTGAAGAGAAATATTTTGAAATAACAGGTATGAGTATGTGAAAAGCATTATTATTATTATTATTATTATTATTATTATTATTATTATTATTATTATTATTATTATTATTTTGGGGATTTCTATGATTTTGCATAATTTTGACCGTTGCTTCAATGCATAGCTAAGTGAAATTTCTTGATATTTTGAAATGATATGATGTTATATAGATTACAATAGTATGTTAGTGCATATTCGTGGATATTTGGCTGATTTTTTGTGGTGGTATATATTCGTGTAATTATAAGCGCATTTTTTGCATATTTCGTTAAAATAGAGACTTATTTATAAAACGTTTCATATTTCCATAGAATTTATTTATTTGTGAGCGTTCAATGATTCGAAAAAGTTTGTTACAGTTTTCGTTTTTGTATTTTCTATAGTTGATAAAATACTAGTGCAAATGTTGAGAATAAGCGCATAACATTTTTTAAACCAGCCAGAAATACAATGAAGTTCACAAAGGTGAATATTTACTTCAATGATTTTTCTCGCGAAGTGGTGTTGGTTACATTATGTTTGCCCAAAAATATTTCTCCTAAATTTTAGCATTTTTCTCCTGAATTTTATCAAGATAGGATCAGAAAGGAAATGAAATATTGTTAAATGTAATTGAATATTAAAGTGCATGTTTTATAATTTCAGGAGCATAAATGCGTATTGTTACAATCATATTTCAAGATATTTTAGGGTATAAAAGTCCTCTCCGTAATTATAGTTATAGCCTATATAGATCCCATTAAGAGCCAAGGGTTTCACTGGAAGTTAAGAAACTTGGTTAGTCGCACTAATTTAAATCAACAATTCGTTCCTAAATCCTGACACGATGCAACATATTTCAATAAACCCTTCACAATATATACATAAGAATTACATAGGATTATGGACAAAACTTCAAGAGTCCTCAACCCTTCAGTAATGTACGTGTTTATAATGATGAACATTGCACATTTTCCGTTTCAGCTGCCTCCAAACTTCTCTGTCTTGTGCCAGTCTAGACCAAAGTGGACCTGCTACCTTCCGTAGGCTACCAGTCCATCTGGTCTGCGATTTGACTGAATCCCTCCATCCAAAAATCGGGTCCCAGATGGATGTAGAGTATGCCCGTCTCGATTGCTTCTTTGCCTCATGACATGATTTTCCCCATCTCCAGTTTTGTCAATCAGCTTGAAAGTTGAATTTTTGATGTTAGTTTTTGGTTTTATATCCACACTGGGTATACTATGTTACAGCGAAACATGTAAAATCTTCCTTCCCATTTAGCGTCGACAGCGTTGCAGCAATCACCTTCGTACAAACGACCGCATCAAGTAGTAACCAGAAATCACCATACTATTACCATAAAACTATGGACGAGACATAGTTCGGTATTCCGCCGGCCTTCAGCGCCGTTACGTGCAGATTAGACCCTCCCGGCTCAGAGCAGCGGCCGCGCAGGGACTGCCACGTTGCAGAACGTAATGAAATATGAAACCGGTGATGTCCCCGGAGACCTACTTCCTCTGCTGGACCCTCGCCAAATACGGGCGGTAATCAGCCGAGTGCACTCCAATTTAAGCTGCGATGAAGGATTTCGAGGCGACGGCGCTCGTTTCTGCAGCCTCATTTCACGATTTTCTTACGCAATGCGCGAGCGAAGCGAAGCGGGGGTGCCGCAGGGTCGTATTTTGTTTCAAAATTAACAGTTCTACCCGAAAAGAGGAATTACCGTTAAACCTCTGTGTCATAAAATACAGTTTTGTGCGGTTATAAAAATAAAGGATGGTTTTTGTGCAGTGATTGTGGGTCGTATTTCAATCTGTGGATCTGAAACGCTATATTGCGGATCAAATAGATTTATTAACAAACGTACCTTTAATGTACGTATTTGAATATTTTTCAACTATTCAACCTATTCACCTTTTAGTAAAGCCAGGTTTAATGTCCCGTTGTAATTTTAAGTGAATGATGAAAATACAATACAGCGAGATGGCAATTACACACGCACAATATGTAATTAAAAACTTTCGAAAGGAGTGAACTTTTATTCTGTATAATGTTACTATATATTGTTGTATTATATCACAGAAATAGTACCATGCCTTTGCTGGTTATTAGCAAAATCAATAGCCGCAATAATCAATTCTGTTTCTTCCACTTACGTTTATTTAGCAACGGTCACACTCCTTAAAATTATTCGATAAAAGGGTGTAGAAAATGACGCATTTTATGTTCATAATCTGAACTTTACTGCAGAAAACCCGTATTCTCGCATTTTACGGCGGTATAAACTTTATCTATATTAGTAGCCTGTATATGGAAAAATTTTGCTGAAAAACGCACGAAATAATTTTCCAAAAAGTAGCACGCACGCTGATCAAGAACAACAAATAAAATACTGTCTTATAACCTTGTAAAACATTTAATATTTAACAAAAACAGTTTTCACGAAAACTACAGTAATTCAGTACACAACAACATAGTATGTACACAGCACAACAGCTTTTTACACATTGCAACAAGGATGTAAAAAATGTTGCTATTCAATAACGAAACACAAAAATTGCATTAGCAAATATTTAATGACGGACAGCCTCTTTCTTCCGAGTTTCTTCAGCTTTTTGTCGCACTGAAATGTGTTGTAAACCGCGACAAATTCAGCATGAGAATTCAGTACCTGTACCCACAGTATAAATTGGCAGAAAGCACGGAAGTATTTGTGTGCACAGGAAATTATTAATAGACATCTCTTCTAATTGTATGCGATCCTACAACCCTCGGTGGTAAAACGATTTACCTGTGCATTTCATCACTTTATCTCATATGTAAATCACCATTTATATTACTGTTACATGCAAACATTGATAGTCGCATAAAAAGACAGACTGCGAAATTGAAAGAAATTAACTGCCCCTAGGGACATTATATTGTTGAGGAAAGATGTTTCACTTATATCACATTTGTCAAAGAGACTTCGTAGAGACAGGTCGCAGAGTCTCTCTGTCATCTCAGAAGATAACCACTGCGATATCATCAGAGGAAAGCCCCCTTTGAACATACAGTAGAACTAGGGGCCCCCTGCCCTAATCCTACTGTCTGTTCAGGGAGTGACACAAATTAAATACCTTTTTTAGAATTAAACTCCCTTATAAGTTTTATATTTACATATGAGAAAACGCGAAGCGAATCATCTGTCACTTGTCCAATTTAGGAAACAAGCTAAACAAAATTTACCGGAGGACTATATTTCAAAATCTGTAACTTTTGGAAGAAAGCGAATGAGATAATAAATTCTGTATGAGAATGAGATACTAATTTCATGTAATATTAACGTATGAATTCAATTGCATTAATATCCATATCTAGCTGCAATGAATATATGAATTTATAAATTGAAAATAATCTTTTAAAAAATTGTGTTCACTTACAATATTTCATAACACGATACATGAAGCACACACATTGATGAAGCGTTTATCAATGGTGCCTTTTCACATGTAGAAAAGATATGCTGTTACAAGTTTATTCAAACATCTCGCTTAAGATTCACTGACCCGAAAAGGAAATTCTGATAATATTCACTAGAAATAACTATTAATACTTAATATATTTTTAACATGTCGTGAGCGAAGAACGTTTATCGTGCTTGTTTTCCGTGTGCGAAATATCTGTTTTTCATTCTACAGGACGCGAAACATTACGAAGCTGGCGGGAAACATTCGCACTTCATTGATTTCAATCCTATTCCTAAAGTATTAAGTATTTTCATTACTTTCAGGCGTCAGTTCTTTTCAAAAATAGATCTGTGACACTCATATCTACAACTACCGTAGGATGACGATGAAAACAAATCAAGGTAATAAATAAGCACTGGGGTCTCTACCAGTACCAACAATTACAATATGGGTTCGCGTCAGTCGCAGAAACTTTCCACCAATTTGCGAAACAAGTTAAAAATTAAATTTACTTGTGTGTCAAGTAATTATATTTTATAATTTTGGGAAAAACAATGGAGGAACGTATCTTGAATTTGAAAATATTCAAAATCTTACAACAAAGTAATTTAAAATGCAAATGGACAAGTGTGAGTCTTACAACCTGAAATGACGCATTTCGTCCAACTATTGCACATTTACAGAATTCGACCCAAAGTCACTTACAAGCAATAAAAGCCGATCCGGTGGCTGAGATTGCTAAGGCAGTAGCTCATTGCGATCTCGGACCGAAGGATCGCGGGTTGGAGTCCCGCCTTAAGCATGGTTGTATTGTGTTCGTCCTTTCACCCTCTATCATCATCATATCGTGTCATCCTCAGTTACCATGCCGTTACAAGCAATATATGTAGCTAATGACCTAGAAGTTGATGCGACCTTAAATAACAAAAAAATGCAATAAAAATTACCTGACACAAAGTACTTAAAAATATCATGCAATAATTTATCAGTTATGTGTAAAATCAATTATTACGTTAAGTTCACTAAAAGTGGAGGCCAGGTGTCAGCACCTTTAAATCCTTAGAGGAAAAAAGATCAAAAGTTTATCTGAGCTTCACAATCCGAAGAAACATGAAAGTACGAAATAAAAAATACTGCAAATATGCCTATCACTTGTTAATTCATATAAGCAATTAATCATTGCAACTGACGTATCAGATTGTAGTATTGGAGAATTACTTTCTCAAAAATAAGACGATACCGAGACATCAGTTACTTTTTTCCAAAGCCTGTTGCCAGTTGCTTTTTTTGTCCTGCAGTTTGAGTCTGTCACTGCCTGGACCAGAATTCTAGCGGCCAGAGTTTCTGATCGGTATTTTTCCTTGTGTTTTATGACCAATAACCGGCGAATGTCGGAGCAGTACTCTAACGAACGGGTCGCGGACCGCGCACTATTTTTCCTTCCCATTCCTTGTCCTATCCTCATTCCTTACTTATACACACTGACATGATCTACACAACCATACATGCCGGGAGACCGGTCGGGAGCTTAAAGATTGTTCCGGGCTGTGGAGGTTATCGGCTGGTGGGAGAGTCTTGGTTGGAGAAAATGTTGCTAGCCGACGGTAGGTTGGTGCCAAATCTCTCCATCCAGCGGGGCAAAATGAGAGACACCTCTCGTACAAGCAATTTTCAAATGTATTTTGATGGTGTATCGTAATAATTTGTAAAAACAATATTACAAATAAAACTTACTTTTTGATGGATATGTGGTCTTTACTGATTGTTCTTTGCAACATTCAATTTATGTACCCCAAAGGCTTTGACATTATTACAACCTTTGAAAACGCATCTAGGATAACAAATAAAACCTTTCATTTCAACTCATTTTCACACTAATTAATCAACAAATTTCTCAAAATGAAATAACTTGACAGAAAATGTTGAAGTTTAAAATATCTCAACTAACACAATTCTGAAACACAGAGTCACAAATAACACAATTGTTTAGTTTTATCTCTTGTCACAGTATTTATATTTTGGAAAGTCTGTCTTATGAAAGAACGCGTACATTATGTCATATTATCTCCATGTTATTCATGTGCTTACTGTGAGTTAACTGAAAATGAGGTTTCGCGAATATCATAGAAAACAAAAACTTATTTCCATCTGACAATATCTTTAGAGAATTCTTTGGAGCCGGTTTTGAGGGAATGCTGTTTGAGTGGTTCTGAAAGTGCAAATTTGAGCTCATTTACACTCACACACAAAATTGAGATTTCAAGAATCTTAGTAAGAAATCATAAGTAGTTCTTGGATTCGGAAATTATAAATTACCTAATTAATATTTATCAATAACTAATAATAAATAAATTATAAAATACATCCACAAATAAACAGTGGGCCATCTAAAACATATGCATACGTAATGTTTGAAAAAACAAATGTTTTAATAAATATGTTACTGATGCCAATTGATTAAGAGATTTTATCTCTATTCACACCGAACGTTTAAAGATAAAATTGTATTCGGTGTTGGAGAAAACGTAGTTTACATAATGATTATTCTCAAAAAGGTATTTTCCGGTATTGGACGTAACCAAAACGTGCATTTTGTTAAAATCTCACATCGATTATCCGCAGCATTACAATAACTTTCGTGTATTCCTAGGTGTTTTACGTACGTACATACATACATGTATTCAAACTAGAAAGTAAAATCAAGGCGAACACACGGACTACGTTGCTTTAGTAGCTACAGTTGAGATCTCTCCAACTTCTCTTAAGCTCTGCTTCGCCCTTGTCCAACAGGAGCGTCTCGTCTCTGGAAGCCCCTGCGCTGTAGGCAATTTGCCGAACATGGTCGTTCGGCGTGTTGCGTGTCCGCGGCTCCTCAGGGTGCCATCGGGTCAACGAAATCGTGAGGCGGTCGTCCCACGCCCAGAGGCCCCCCCCCTCCCTCTCCTCCGCTCCACCCACCCTCCCACGCAGCGCAGCGCAGCGCTCTTTTGCACAAAACGACTCCATTCGCAATGCATTAGCTTTAACGGCATTCCTTCTCCTTCTCTCCTCCACTTCTCTTCGCGAGGGCGGGCGGCGTTATTATGCGACATAACATTTAATAAGTCCGAGATTTATAGTCGCAATAAATACGTTTCTAGGGCTACAATCTTTCCCTCTCTCGACCTTCTCCGCGAACGCACACACGCACAAAGGAAAGAAAAATACAAGCAAAAGCTCTACGCAAATTTTCTGATGTCTGATAAAACGGAGCAATCCATCAAGCGAACGGTCGCAAATTTCGCGTGCGAGTTTAGCGGCTCTTCAACGAGGCTCAGAGCGAGCGACAGAGAGAGAGCGCGAGAGAGAGCCAACGTGTAAAGTTTAATATTCGATGCGACAAGCTCCGCTGGGCACGGAGTGCTTTTAAAACATACACCGGTCCATGAATATCCTGCGAGCCCCGTTCAAACGCGACGGCAGGACAAATCGGGACGAGCGGCCGCTACAAGGATGGCTCATTGACGAGTTGTAGTCGCCCGCAAAACATCTGCACAAATCGTTGCGTTAAAAGCCAAGGCGCGCATGTACAGGCTTTTTGCATCGGTGTCTCACTATATTCGCAAAATTATGAAGTTTATGAGAGCACCAAAATATTTAGAGCCGTTTTTGATACGAACACGTATAAGACAACAATTGTTTAATTACTATTTGCAATTATATATTTAATGTTTTAAAAACAAAATAGTGTTAAACGATAAAATGTAATTTGTTATGTGATCATAAGAATACAATTAAATTCTTCCTCACGTTTAGAAAAGTCGCCCTTAAATTTAAAATGTTAAGCATTTATAAATCATTATGTATTTTAATTTGGTTTGCCATCCTTGTTTACAGTGAATCTGCTAATAAGAAAATAAATAATAAGAACGGTAGACTTGTGTGCTACCAAATCTTTCTCAATGAATTCCAACAATTTATAAGATTTCAAATCATTCTGAATTAAATAACACATTCTGCCATCATGAATAAAAATACTACATCAAATATCAATGTTTGAAAATAACCAAGTTAAGTATCAAAGTAGCGTCAAATGAGAAACCTTGACTAGATGCTGCGCCAATGTATACTATTGACGCAATTAAAACAAAGGCGAGTATTTACTATATGACTAGATCAGAACAGCAGTGTTACCTAATATGAATGCGAATTCACTAAACCCATATCAAAAACTGGATCTACGCATTTGTAAAAAAAAACATTACGCCAATATATACGACGAGGTGATATATCTGGAAGAGCAAAATGACAAATAAAATGAAACTAATAGTGGGGGAAAATGGAAGGGGGAGAAGAACTAAATATAGTTCATAAAAAAGAAAATATTAGGAAATGTTACATGAAAACGTCGAACTAAAAAAAAGTAAAGAAGTGATTTATAGGCAACTTAAAATAAAGGCGGACGTAGTTGTCTGATTTGATACGCTAAGTATATAATGAATTGAGAGATACATGATAATGCATAGTGAATGAAAAGGTGGTGTAAATCAGTAATGGGGTAAATATTCCGTAGATTATATGAGAAAATGGAGATATGAATACTGTATGAATGGAAAATTTGAACAGTACATCAAACTGACGTACAGAGATCACACCGATAAATATATTTACAATTGACATGTTCACCAATGTGAGTGACGTGCTGAACAGATGGCAAAACTCTTCCGTCGATACTCTTCCTCGTCCCTCCCTGTTGCGACTGTGGTCCCTCCCTCGCGCTCTTTGGCTATGGCGGTGGCGGCTATGCCGTGCATTATTCAAGGCTAGCGAGCTCTGCGCGGGTGGACCATTGCGGCAATGCACACACACGCACTCGCGCCTCACACACACACACACACACACACACACACGCGCGCGCGCGCGCGCGCCTCTCACCGCGACCCACCCTCCACGCGCATTGGCGCACTGCGTCGGCTTACAGGTCGGAACAAAGAAATAAACATGCCCACTTCGGAATACACGCATTCCCGTCTCGCCCATGTGGTCTTTCAATTCAGAAAATGGTGCTGAAATTATATATTACTGATGTTCAATTTAAAGTCGATGAAATATTTCATATAGGATACATACCATTGAATAGGTTGTTTCAGAATTAACGGTATTAACTTGTAGCGTAAGTAGGAAGTAAAGATAACTTTTTGTGGATGTACGTGTGGTGGATATATCATATAACGAACTTACGCTAGCCGGACTTTCGACATGGTGCTTCTAAATAGAACAAAACTACCCTACAATGGCGTTTGGGACATATAAAAACTTAAAAATAATATTATTAGGTTATTTTTGACCGATAAAAATCTAATTTGTTCTGAAATAACAAAAACACACTAGTGATGCTGCAGAATGAAACACTTTCTCGTCCTTTTTACTTTCTTTACCTTTTCAATCGGTCTCATCTATTTAGTTATGCCCCACTCTCATTTACTTGCATGTAAAAGATCCTCAAGCTTGAATGACGCCTCTGAGCTAAATTCAAATCGCCTGTTTCTCACCCAAGAAATACCTCCTTCCTCTGCTAGTGGGTGAAAGGAGAGTAACGAAATATGCGTGGTCAGTCGGAAGAGCGGGCCTGATGGCTCTAGTCTCGCCACGTAAAATAAGGCATTAATTCAATTCAATTCACTCTCTTCTCGGTTACCCTCTATTGACGTATAAACACAATTTTTCATGCTTCTTAAATTTTAGGATACCTAACAGTAGAATTGAAATAGGACTTTAAGAATATTATATAAGGGTAAATTCTGGTCGTACTCACATAAATTCATAGACAAATTTGTAGCATTTTTTACAAAAATATATTTTTTAGCGCTTCAGTAATTGCGCATTTTGAAGCTTATTTTCACTCAAAACTTTTGAGTTTTCTAGAAACGTCTTTACAAATCTTTTGAAGCACTTCTACTAACACAACAGGGATTAGAGCAAACTCTCTGGGACCAGGTCTACCCATTCGTTTGCCTGGCTGACTGTCCACCAGAGTACATCACTTGTCTCCAGACCAACTACAGATTTACAGATATGGTTATTACCGGATCGATTTGACGACTCAACATGAGATCCTAAAACTTGTGAAGATTTTTTTCATAATTCAAAAATGTACGGTTTTGAAGTGTTTTTCCCTTTCTCTTTCACAGAAATGAGTAAAAAATGGACTTGTTAAATGCATTTGTTCTGAAAAACCGAAATGCGTAAAATGTGTCTAGATAGTTACCTACTCAACACTTTTAAGCAAAATTGTCGTGTTCTATTCAGTGCCATTCGTTCTGAATACAAGAAATTTGAGATTTGATAACCCTGATTGCCTTTCTGTTGGAAGATCTTCCTTTAAATCACTAACAACAATGCAAAGCTGCTTTCTATACAGTATTTGAGTAAAATTTCCACGTGTGCGTATGTGTGATCGTGCAGATGTGCGGTTCCGTCACTTGCGGCTAGACCACTTTCAGTAGCAGTTTCGAGACGTATGACGTGACATTCGACGCGTCTCGATCACCTGATGCGGAACTGATAATTTGTTTTCAGATCCGGCCAAAACATTCAAACAAATTTGCCAACCGTCTTTTTTCGTGTTTTGGCTCTATAATCTTAGTGATAATGTCAGGAATAAAACCAACGCCTCCTAAATTTAACTACGTAGGTGAAGTTTATTGAACATGAGTACCCAAAAGTATTTTTGATCAGCACGTCATAATTTTCTTTCATGACGTTGGCAACACTGATGCTGACATCTTTGAGTGAACAATTGAACTACCAAGTAATCCGCGCTGCAGATTTATTTAAATTTAGATTCGAATTACCGTGGGAACTTAGTAAAATTGAATTTGAAGTGAAAACGGAGAAAAGAAAACTGAGTAATGCTATAGAGTAATGATCGTTAAGTTCAAATTCTCTTACATTAATATGCAAATACAAATTTTCAAATGATGGGGACCCACAACCTATTCTTATTTAATTTAATGATCATCTTATTAACATTCAAATTAGTCGTCTTTTATTGTTATATTCTCATGCAATGCTAGATTCGCATACAAAACGATTAAATGAGCAATTATAGAAGTAGAAGAGAAAACAAATTAAAGTGCGTTGTGAAATTTTAATCTCTTCGACAATTAGGGGAGAAAAATATGAAAGTAGTAAGAAAATTCAGAGAAGAATTACATGTAGTTGTAAAATATGTTACAACAGGATTTTTGAAAGTAATTGGATATAATCTGCATTTTTGTGCATGGTAGAAAAATATCAAGAAAAACTGTTCTAAAATTTAATCATTAGTATCATCAAACCATACAAGGATTTGTTACGTCAATTATAATCGTGAAATAACAATAAGACCTGTTCATATTCCATAGGGAAGTAACACACAAGGCCATTGGGTGATGGGGACTTTTTGAACGGGAGTATAACATTATCAGCTACTACGATCTATTGGTGAGTACAGTGCCAGGTACTGAAAGAACATATTTGAATAACGCTGGTGATAAAGAAATGATGTATGAAAGATATTTTCAACATATGAAACTATTTTTAAAACAGTTTAAAGCCTCTGCGACGTCACATTTTACTAATACTAGTATTACTTACATATCGGTTAACTGTTAGTGTATTATTATTGAGTGATAACGTTTCACTTTTGTTGGAAATTGGGTGTTTACCAATTATTTGTATTCGTGGGAGCGGTTTTTCGTGAGCAATTCTTGGTGGTGTCTGTATTGCAGCTACTTGAACTGACTGCTCAACAGGTTTAAGATGTGTATTTGAAATTTCTAAAGACTTCGTGAATTGTTTAAATACTATGAATGTATATTTACTATGACTCTAAAACATTTTTTGCAAATTTAGTTTCTTTACTTTTTAAATTTATTTATTTATATTTTACCCTCAGTACTGCACGTGTAGAGCACAGGATGTTATGAACCCTCTTCTCTTTCAGCCGTCTCCGGTCTCTCTCTACTTCGATGTCCCTCTGAACGTTTTACCATAATAATTATTTATCATCAATTTTCATTCAAAATAGAATGGACACTAATGTAGAAAGTAAGTAATGATATGATGAGTCACAATTCCATTTCACTTTATTTTCTTATGGAAACAGGAAATGCTGCGTGCATTTTAAATTTGACATTTCACACTAATTTTTTGATTTTACGTGTGCCGGAAACTACATAAAATGAGTCTTTAAAGGTTTCAGTTGTTACAGCTCTAAAATAAAAATTACATTCATAATTGACAATCGAACAGTGTTTTTATCTATTTCGCAATTGTGAGTTTTCGTTGCGTATTTTAAGTTGAAAATGTATATTTACTCTCACAAGCTTTTTGGGGACCTAGCACTGTTTAATGACGTAAACAAAATTAAAATTTATATGTTCATTCAATATTATTTATGAGCAAATCACAAAAATATAAAAGTTTCATCATCAGGTTTCGGGCGAGTGCCCATCAAAATTGCGTTACAAATGTATACGCTTTTAAAATTGTAATTAACTCATACACGAACAGGCAGTGTGATATAACGGAATCACAACACACGGATATGCAAGAGACGCATTTTAGTAGATAACAGAGGAGAGATTATCAATCTTAAATACATATTCTCGTATATCATAGGTTACGAACATTAATAGTAGGATTAACCCCTTTGCCAATTTATAATAGACGTATTAAATAAGATACGAGTAATATGTTTGTTTAAACGACATTGGAGTGGAATCAGGTAGATTTGAACTGATTTGTCTGTAGACTTAATTTTACGTTATGAGGTAGTAACGATAATCAAGTTATGATAGATGTTTCATCACAGTATTTATTACTCCGAATCGGATTATTTGTTAAGTAAATGAAATATTTCGTTAAATATTACATATATTACCCTCTCACCTATTGGTTACTTACGAGACAGGTTGTATTGAAGACAGACATACAGACAGAAAGACAGAGAGATCTGCAATCATTGTCAATCGATGTTTCAATATCCCACAAAACGTGGCTTCTGATTACACACGCATTACTTAGATGAAGTAATTTGTAATTATTACGTGTGGGAACAAGATTTCTATATCAGAGCCACACTATACGACAGTTCCTTCTTTGTCGGAAAATAACCACTTTCCGTTTAAGAATTACAATACATCAGTATTGGGTAGAAAAGAGAAAAAAATTAAATACATTTTTTGAATAATCAATTAATTATGACAGTAACAGAATTTTTTAGTTTGGTAATGGCAATCTCTCAAGTAGTTTCATAATCCTGCGTATCATGCGTAAATTTAATGTTTCTTTTATTGTATTAGACACTTTTTAATATCAGAGTCTTGTTTGGAAGAGACTGGTTTAGATCAACTCAGAGTTAGTATGTTCGTTGCCTTTGCAGGGACTTTGACGGGAGGTCCTAGTCCTAGTATTCGAGTAACAGCGGTAGTGGAATTTCCATACAGCTTCATAGCTAGGCCGAAGTCAAGCGGTGCCTGGAGGGGAATTCCAACGACCGGCTGCTCCGATCAGCAGTTTTCCGTGTTTTTTTTTCTCGATAAATACCAGGCGAATGCTGATGCTGTACACTCTACGCCATGGACCACGAGCGATTTTTATTCCTCTTCCTGGTCCAATCCTCTCCCCTTACATTGACTCATACTTACACACCACACTGCCACACATGTCACGAGATCGGTCGGGAATTTGAGTTTGTCCTGACTGGGACGGGGCCCCCTGGGGAAACCCTGATAGGGAAATTCTCGGCCTGCCGGTGAGTAGGTAGAAACGGAATCTCAATATCCAGCCGTCATCTCCCGCAATAAATATTCACTGGACTAACGAGAATAATGACCATAGCAGTTGACGTGCCTAGAAACATCACTCAATCCTCTGGAAGAGCCTAAATGTCAATGTACTTGATAGTTTGTGTTTAATCTCTTGAAGTTGAAAATATGATGTCGTGATAAAATGTTGGCTACCAACGAAAAAATTGGTGCAAGTGCATTTTACACGTCAAAAATATCCCTCCCGTCGTAGTAACAAGGCAGCAATGGTCAACGAAGAAATAACTATTAACATGCATATAAATGCTAGGAGTGTATTACTACAGAGATCAAATGGTAAAAATCGAAGCGTAGTGGAGCGCTGTGAAGCCGAGATTTTTAATTTGGACGAGGCAGTAATAACACTAACATTTCGTGGTATGTTCAGCGTTTTATCGGTCACCATAAAATCGCACGATTTATGCGAAAATTTATGACATTACTGCGATAGTAAACAAATGAATTCTGTTGCTGCGGCACGTTACTACGATATTGTGAGGTGTTGCTAGCGACATATCTAATTAAATACTATTTGTACACCGTGATTTGAGATTAGATTGACGCAAATAATTCCCCTGAACCTGAAGATACTTAAAGAAATGACATTCGGTGAGGACGTTGGCGCGTCGATGTCCAGTGATGACATCTTTAGATCGTCAATAAATGTGATTACCGGAAAACAATTTTATGTGGTGGAATGCAAAAAAATTAGGTTAATTTACCTAATACACATTTTTAATTGCACTATTAATATTACATTTAACAATAATTATCCCCAAAACTAATATGAATTACTTTTATTTTGAATTGTTTGAATCTGATTTATTTTGTACACGGGTCAATTTTTTTAATAAACAAATGACTTGCAATGAATCGATGATTGTTTATTTATGTTGCTAAGGATGTTAAATATCTAAACTTACAGTTAGGTACAAGTGCCCTTAACAAACCTGTAGGGTTGCTTTTTAACAGGGGCAAGAAGCATATGACTGATAAATGTATTTAACTTCTTAAACGACTCTTAAGATATTATTACCACTACTTAAGATGGAATATCAGATATACTACGAATTTTCAATTTTAGATATTTGGTACATCAACTTTACTTTAAAATTAAAATATTATATTTAGAAACATAGAAACTTTATTTTACAAAATTAAAAAAAATTACAAATTCAAATTTGTTATATAAGTGACGGACACTTTTTCCATTAAATGTGTGATAAACTACTTACAAAAGTACAATACCTTCATGGTAGAGGAAAATTAGAAAACGTTCGATACGTAGTTTATAAATATAGTAATGCATTTCACCTAGAAAATACAGAATAAGGAAGTGCTTGAAACAATCTCCAAGAACTCGTGCGTGTCATGAACTTTTATATGCGGATTAAAGACTCCATTGATCCCAAAATCTTCGAATACAGATACCCCGGTCTCCCTCCCTTTCACCCATCTTTCTTTTTTTCCTTCCTACCATTTCCACTGCCTTTGTTCCCGCGGTGAACATCGAAGAGCAACCGGGGGAAAAGGCTGGAACGCTTGGAAGTTCTCCAGTTCCATTCCGAGTTAACATTCCATCATTCCCCTTCAATATCACAGACATCGTTCATCTTAATCCATCGCTGCTTTCGGTTTCTTCGGGCAGAATCGAATTTTCTTTATCAAGACATCTCCCTCCCCCCTCTCCGCCGCCGCCGCCGCCGGCCGACTCTTGTGACATCCGCGCTCTGTGTGGCACGAGGCCGGACGGCGACGGGGGAGGAAACGGAATGACAGGGTGTAGTCGCTTCCTTTGCATTTTTCCTTCCCCGATATTGGTTTTTGTAATGAAATTCGAATAGACGAAGAGATTATTCGTCTATCAAGATGATATAAAATCGAGGAGTCAACTTTCCCGTCGAAAAATATTCAAGTTATCCCTTTGAAGAGAGGTCGGAATTGTGAGACGTATGCACATGAAGAATTGAATGTTTTAATCGGGGAATTCGTGATTAAGAAAAATTCCTTTATCCACTAAAGAACATTTATTTTCATGTGTTTAAATCAATATATTGAAATGTTATGTCTAAATAGATTTAATATACTGTCGCTATAATTGAAAATTACTCTCGGGAAAGCGTTTAATGAGAAAGCACACCTAATGACGTTTAGATGAAATATATTGAATTATATTCTAATGTATAATACAGTACACTCATTTCCACGATCTTGAACTCTTATTTTAGATCTTTGCATTAAATACTTCGCTTATTTTCTCACTCACCTCCCAGCAGCGTGAAGTTTGAGTTGTGGTTTACCCAGAACTTACATAACCGAGAGACAAAAGGCGTGTGGTATATGTAATAGAATTACATTCCTTTCAGCTTATTTCTTAACTATTCAGAAACATGATTGTTTCTGAGGAGAGTATTATTTGGTTTTACTTAATATACCTGAAAAATGCTAGGCATAAAATAGATTTTCAACTCATGAAACAATTTTTATAACAGTTTACAACGTCGGCGACGACACATTTTTCTAGTTATAGCTAATGCACATTTCGACGGATACATAACAATTGATTCCCTTGCCCAGGGAGGGTTTATCGGGAAATCACAGAAGGGATTTTTAAGAGTCCTTGTTTCTAGAGTAGCGGAGGCAGACAATTTATATTACGGATATTGAGTACTCGGAAGAAAGGAAATCAATAAAAGTAAATATTTCTATGGTTTACAAACATGTTTAACACACAAAAATGACTTTCAAAGGAAATTGCTCTTGTTACATTTATATGCACAAGTTTTATATGCACTAATGAACTAAAATCAAAGGAAATTCAATTATAAGAAACAGTCTCCATTACATTTTTAAAACTTATTACTCTGATGAGTTCGTCAAATTGCAACAATCATCATATTCTCTACTCATTTATTCATTCATTCAGAGTAAACAATTCAAAATTAGTGTTATAAATTCAATACAAATATAATACTCAAGTACGTAATACGCTTTCGGCTACGTATTACAGACCAAAAATTGGAACAATAAAATACAGAGATATTTTCTTATGCGTAAATTCCTTCTAGTTGTATGTCAATGATTCAACGAAATAAAATCATAACTGCATTTCGAAACCTAACAAATTTACTAAAGGGAAAGTGCATATAACACAAGTTACTAGCAGCTATATTACCCATAAATTAAGTGAATCTCCTTTTGTTTCTCATAATGATATTTCCTCTAAATAATCTTAATATTTGCAACGTTAAACGTTTCTTCTCTGCAGTGAATCGTTTCACAGCGTAAAGCACAGCGCATCGTCTCGACATGGCGCCGTCAATTGATTTATTAGTGCTCCCGGGCGCGTCAACTACTAAGGTTCTGTAAGTACGATTCATGTTTTATTGCGTAAGATGGCAATCTTCAATGCTGGATGGCGAAATCCCGCGCCAATCTACAAGTCAGTTGCTGGCTTTTCCCCAAACCGGTATTTCCCACATGCTGCGCACTGTGCCAGCCACGACAATCTTCTTACTGGACTCCCGACATTTGTGAAAGGGTAATGAATGGAGGTGTAAGTTAATGGTGAGTGTAGGTCAAGTAAGAGGAAGGAAAAGTCGCGTGTAGTTCGTGTCTGATTTGTTAGATCACTTTTTTGGCATTCACCTCATGTGGATCGCAGAAACCACCGAAAACTACCAACTAGAACAGTCGGACGTTGGAATGCTTCCCCAGACAGCGGCTGAACTGGATTTAGCTATGTAAATAGTATAGAAAAGCCTGTCGCCTTTGGGACTCGATTCCAAGGACCTCTAAGATAGAGGCCCTGTAGAAATCAGTTGATGCGCTGAGACACCTAAGGCAGTTTGGCGCTGTTTACTGACCTTATTTTTGTTGTTACTCGAAATTAAGGCACATAGTCACTTTTTTCTAGAATCGGAGACTGATACGAGATAACTAAACCCCCCTTGAACATGAGGAAATTGGAGTGGCAAGCAGGTCTATCGTAATTTACTCTTCTCAAACGCCGTATGAGACGATAAGGTTTCTTTCTTCGTAGCTTCCGCATGCGGGAGAATTCTCTGGAGCTCTATCTCCACTTCCGCATATAGCATTCAATTAATCGAGCCGAGAAGTTGAAGTCCTGGTTGATAAGGGTCTAGTAATTTATTTTTGTATTGACATGTAAAAAATTGACTTGCAGGATGAATTCAGTATATTTCTATCGAAGACAGCACTAAACCAAAATATGAAAGCTACAAACATTCAACATCGTTTTAATCTATGTAAGCAAGTTTCTGGAATTAATTCGATTTATTGTTTTAACTATGCATTAAGTCTACCTTCACTTAACGCCGTAAACAGTGAATGAGATATAATATTTATTTACAACTTTAAGAGCTTTTTTATTCTTTACTTTGATTGTTGCTCTTCTCAGTCGCTTGCTATCATCAACAAGCGTAATTCTCATCACCAACCTTCACTTCCTCATAATCACCAAATCAATACGCGCTCAGCACAGTGAATCGGCTGACCTTGGTACTGCTAGCTTCACATAGCTCTGTCACATCTCAAAATTAAGGCACACAGTCATTTAATCTATAATAAGAGTATGATACGAGATTACTTTCCTAGCCGTACACGAAAAAAATGAGAGTGGAAACGTAAGTTTAGAGGTCCTGCGTCTTTTGAATTTGTGACGTGAAAGAGTCCCTAATTGGTCCTTTTAAATAATTGCTTTCATTTCTCTTCCCACTGACGAGTCCTTTCATAACCAGGTTCACGTCGCGCGGCGCAGTGCAAATATTTGAGTTTCAAACTCATGTTTGTTGTTTAAATAAAGCGGACTGTTACAATATACTAGAGACAGATTCAAATAAAGTGATTCTAATGCAATTTATCGAGGCATAATATTTACATCATGAACTCAGGAACTCTCCGTAGGAGAAGGAAACCATCCATACTATAACACTACGAATAACTGACGACAATTCAAATAAAATTAAATGAGAAAGCTTTTAGAAACATTTAAAGTAACATATTGATTTTTCAATTTTCTGAATATTTTTTAAAATTTTGAGGAATGAATCTACTGTTAAGACGTCAACTGCTAAGATCTTTTTGTTTCATGTATCTTTGTGTAATACATGTTTTTTTTATTGTGGGAGACCTAGACAGCGACTTGCGTGGTTTTCCCCATCCAGGTATTACCACCAGCGGGGCACCGGTCCAGTCCCGCCGGGACAAGCCCGTCTGGTATCTCGCCCTGTGGTAGCCAAGTGCAGGAAGAAGAAAGAACAATCTCACGCGGTCCTTGGCCCGTTTGTGAGGGTTCTGTTCCGCCATTCGCCTGATGATCGGAATAACTAGGGAAAACTACCGATCAGAACAGAATTCTCATCCAGACAGCGGCTGAATTCGACCTCGCCAAAGTGGAAACTCATACCATAGCCGGGGCCTAACACCTAGGAGCCCTCGGTCCCTAGGCACAGCAGTGCCACTAAACCGTTTCCTTGAGCCACCTAACGCCGTTCCAGCCTTTGCAACACTCCCCCACTTCGTGCGGCCCACTGTGCGTAGAGGTCGGGACGGGCAGTGGTGGTAGAGACGCAGTGAGAGAAAATCGCCCTACGCTACCGCCGCCTCCGCCCCCGCCCCC
>BOPP01000047.1:2515538-2560619 GCA_017312745.1 Gryllus bimaculatus | reverse complement strand
GCCTCCGCCGCCTGCCCGCCTCCGGCGCCGCCGCCATGCCGACCGCCGCCTCCGCCGCCGCCTACCGCCGGCCGCCCTCCGCCGCATCCAGGAATGGAGATTGCCGCTGGTGGCTGAAGGAGGGGGACTGCGGTGGGGCGGGCGTGGTGGCCAAACGGGAGGCGAAAAAGGCAAGGCCGCTCGAGGGCGACGCCGAACAAACGAGGGCCGTAACCCTGCGCTGCGTAACCGGTCGAGGGGCCACTCTGCGGAAGAAGACTTTGAGACTCGAAATAACTCCCGGAATAAGGGACGCCCGTTCGTTCGCCCGTTCTCTCGCCCGCCGAAGATTGATGTCTTGCTCGAGGAAGCGGCCCTACATTATTCGGTCACGCCAAACGCCTGTTACGACGCCGAAGAGGTCTGCATCCGGGAGAGCGCACGCGAGCAACTCCTGGCATAACAGCACTCCACCCCGCCCCGCCCCCACCCCCGCCTATGCTACGAGCCGAAGGGGCCGGTGAAATACCCCACAGGCAGATTGCGGAGGACATTATTTCTTTTGGTGTTATAAGGGGGAGGGGCTTGTCAATTGTGCTTTTTATGAATGTTTTTGCATCGTCCATTGGATGGATGATGCATTTGGGTACACGATTTATCGGATTATAACTTACATCAGCAAAACAATGAAAGACATATGAAAGATAATAATCAATGCTCAGTAATAGTGTGTAGTGAAATTGAAAATATCAACTTTGTGAAAGGTGGTAATTTTCTCACTGCAGAGGCATCAAAATAAAAGCGATACATAAGTTTAATTAACGAAATAGAAATTATCTGAAAGAAAAGATTTAAATGAAAGCATTTAAAAATTGCTTCTTAATTTCAACTCTCATTTGTTTTCCTGTTATTTGTTTGTGAAACCTTAAAAGTGACATTAATAGCAAAAAATATAGATATAGTGTTCAGAAAGGTTTTGTATGTAATAAGCAACATCCTCATCGGCCAAACAAGTTATTTCGAAGCTCGTTTAGCTCACTGTACTTCATCCTTCCTTGACAGCCTTATTACTATTAAAATAAAATGTTCCACGTTTTTATATCTATCGTAGACATGCTGAATAATAAAATATTACAATATCAACATGAATATTGCACAGAACGTTGGATGAGTTTGGAATAAATACCTTCAATGGAATAACGGAAATACGTTCTAAAATATTTGAGTTTAAATGACTACGGGAGATTTGACCAAAACTAGTGAAATTAAGTTAGGATGTAAAAGTCCGAAAAATATTAATTTTGAATTTTTGACACAGACCGGAATTAAAAAAATATATACAACTGCAATTACAAATATATTATAAAATATTAAATGGGAAATAAATTTCTCTTGAGCAGTACATGAAAACTGCAGTATACTCATTGCCCCAGCGTATTCTCAGGTTCAAGGTGGTTTTTCTTAGAGTATAAGGGGCAAATTATGACACACCAATCACAAGAAGCAAATAATTATTGGTGCATCATGTGACATTCGAGCCCACCACGATAACCTTTGACGCTGCAGCCTTATGCAAAAATTCCGATATTTGGGACGGAATGTTGTTAGATGACATCAAAAAGGTCTCAAAAGGTTACAATAGTTTATGAGTCGTCTGGCATTCTACATTCGACAAGAAAAATGTCCTGATAAAAATTCACAAACGTGTAAATTTACACGAAAAACAAACAAACAAACAAACAAACAAACGGAATAGTCATACATCTAAAGGTCTTTTAATATTTCAATGGGCGTCAAATCAGTCTTTCACTTTCTAGTGACTATTATCGGAAACCATCAACATCATCAATCATTATTTTACAAACAGCCAGAAAATCACTGCTTTCAAACAACATCATTGTCGTTTCACTGGCGTTTCCGCCATCACACCGCTTTCTTTCCCATCACCACTACCAACCTCACCGTTCGCTCGACCGCGAACCGCTAATGAGGAGCTTTGTCGCTA
Organism: Gryllus bimaculatus; assembly: GCA_017312745.1. Lineage (NCBI taxonomy): Eukaryota > Metazoa > Arthropoda > Insecta > Orthoptera > Gryllidae > Gryllus > Gryllus bimaculatus. The sequence continues at coordinate 2,558,635 of BOPP01000047.1, read as the reverse complement.
CGCACTTCCCGAGGTTGGCACCGCCCGCCGACTCCACCAACTTTTCGTACAAACCTACACGTTAACACTCGCTCGATCTCCGCGTGAAATCTCCGCAACAGCGACTGCCGTTGCGGCGACTGGCTCGGGGGACGAGAGGAGAAAAGGAAACAAAGTCATTTCGCGGGCACCCGGGCCGCGCTTTAGGAGGCGCAAGTACAGCATTAGAGTCGGCCCGGCACGCCCACTTTCATTAAGCAGATCGCAGATAACGCCGGCACGAAAGCGGGAGACGCTATTTGGCGAGTAGTGATGAGCGCCGCACGAGACGGAAAAGGCAACGTAAAAGCAATGTGGCGAAGGCACCAGTCCCCGACGAAAGACACTGACTAATCAACGGTTTCAAAATATTTTAGACCGGAAGAGGTGGATCAGGGCATCAACTGATGTGCCTCTGACCGGGACGTCCTAGGTTCAACGGTGGCAGGGTTTTCAACACTAGATAGCTTGGTGGAATTCAGTCGCTGCCTGGAGGAGACTTCTTGCAGCAGGTTGCTCGGATTGGTAGTTTTCTGTTATTTCTGAGATTAATACCAGGCGAATGCCGGTGCAATACCCTAACGGACCGGCCACGAACGGCGCGCGATCTTTCCTTCTTCTTCCTTGTGCTATCTTCACCCCTTACACACACCTACATGTTTGGTCAACATATCTCTAATATCTTCAGTCAGGTCAGGTCAGTATATCTTCTAACTCTCTCTCTCTCTCTCTCTTTATATATATATATATATATATATATATATATATATATATATATATGTGTGTGTGTGTGTGTGTGTGTGTGTGTGTGGTGTGGTGTGGTGTGGTGTGTGTGTGTGTGTGTTAGCAGCACCTTGCGTGTTTGTACACAGCAATTTACAGTGAAATATTACCATCTTCCGCAAAAGTAGATCGTTTTTAAAAACCTTAATTAGTATGACACTATCTATAGGCAGCTTTGAAATATGTAGTGTTATTTTAACTAATATTCATTCATTGCGTAGCTAAGATGGTCTCGCTCATCTGTATTGATCCATTCCAGTTTAGAGATGGGTTTATTTTTGGTGTTCAAATAAAAAGGTATGAATACTGAAAACATAACTCACAATGTTCTTCAGCGACATTGAACGCATAGGGAGACAGTAATGCATTGTTTATTGGTAGACAACGGAGTCTCAAATAAAGTATGTCTCGCGAATGTCGAAAAAACACGTACGTTTTAAGATAAGACCGGACCGAAATGCTATTGCATTCTCAACCGTTTTAACTTTTCCAATTGTGCATTCACGTCTGAGCCCTTGCAATGGCTGGATTGCCATTAAATGGTACGCTCAGAACTATTGGAGATGTTAGGGTTCTCAAATGCTCTCTTCTCCCGAATCTTCAGTCGAGTTTGATTCATTAATGACTCCAGAGTTCTCGATACAGTTTTATAGCTCCCTGCTGAATTTGAAAGTATTGAAACGAGGTTGATTGGTAATTCTCGCGCTCTCTGCTGTTATACTTGCAAAAAAGCGGTGTTAAAGAAAATAATGTAATATATGTGCCTCTTAAGCAAGCAATGCGGTAATCGCACGTTTATACTACGCTTAACGCGTTACTTACGATGTGAAATAATGAAGAGGTATGTAGAAAATGAAAAGGTATATCGCATTCTTCTACATCTCAAAAAATGATAGATTTTTTAAAAATAAGAATTTATATATGTTCGCAAATGTAAAGAGAAATAATGGATTTTTTTTTGTGAAAACGAATTTGGAAGAAAAGATGTTTCCAACAGGAAATTGAAACTCACTCTCTGGGGGAAGAGAACACATTATCTCGACGACAGATTCGCTGATATTTTTAGTCATATCATTTTATTGTATTCGGATGCCTCCGAATAAAGTGGTCACAAGAAAAAAAAGGCGGGCTGAATTTCATTGCGAGAGTGGAGAATCTCTGCAGCTTGAAAAGTCTCGGTCAGAAAGGCTATCGGAGAAGATCCGGTGAAGGAAGACGCGAAGTGACGGGGAGGAATAGGAAGGAGAGGCGTAGACGATAAGACTCCATTTGCCTTTCTGCCTTCCCTCGCAATCGATTTACGGATGGCTTTTTCGCTGCCGAGCGACTACTCTGAATAGGATGCCGACAATACCCTGATAACAATCGGCGTGCTTTGGAGAAGTTAATACTTTGCCGCAGGCCGGCATCGAGCTTATATTAAATTCCGTACTTTCCTGAATTGAGATACATAGTTGAATATTTCTTCTCGAGAGATATATAATCCACGAAAAAATCATTTATTTGTGCTATTTGCTCCAAGTTGCTCATTCCTGATGAAAACTGTTTTAATATTTTTTATTTTACTTACAGAAAAACTGACGTTTAATATCAACGTCTTTAATGAATGACATTTTATTTTCGATCTCCAATTTATATAGTCCACGTTAGAATATTGTTGCATAACTTCGTGAATTTTTGCGCAGGACTTCCTATATCTAATGGAAATTTTAATAATTATTAGATCTTGTAATACTTGTACGCGTAGACGGAAGCCAAAATAATCGTGAAAAAAATTGTGCATTTTTGTTTTATTGTACATCAACGAAATTCACAATTTATGTATGTATATAAATAGTAAATGTAAGTAGGAAACAAAATCCAAATCTACACTCTCTCAGTATGGTCAAATCACATCTGATAATAAGTCACATATCTGTTGATAAGGCGTCTCACAAACGGTTACAAGGCGTTCACATCCTGTTACAAGACAGGGCACTGTTTTGTCTAAATATTAAATAACAAGTGCACGGAGCATCCTTCTTACACTTTGCGAGCAGCCTTCGCGATAGGCAGATGCTGTATGTTATCTTCCCGCTTCCCTACTCACTGACAATCCCCAATTTGCAGCTTTCAAGGCTGTGGTTTATGTAGCATGGGGGATCCAATATTATTTTCTTATATGTATTGTGTATCTGACATGTGACTTCTCATTAGGCAAGTTGTCTGTCAATTATAAACAACAGGATAAAGTGTTGTTATTTTAAAGAAAAATGTATTTTTCTCATAACAAATTGATATGAAGATTCTACTGCTAATGTAATAGCAGCCTGCTAGACAACACAGGACCATGCACTGAAAGGTAGCCAACTATGCTTTACAGGATCTTCTTTCCTGAGGTATATAATCGATCGAGGAGTAGAAGTGATGTTTTATTTCGATGGGTGGAATCCTGGAGTCTGAGGGCTAGATATTTTGGAAGTATTACGAGCACCAGCGTTTAAAGTATAGGCTTTTGCGTCTTAGGCAGAGATATCATCGTTTCAGTTATGCTGCGACATTCCTCAGGACGAAATACATGGAGACATTTTGCCCTGATAATTGGCATTAGGTGCTGGTACTGAAAGGTTGTGGTAGAAGCATACTAGATATTTTAAGAATGTTTCATTAATCTATTATTATTAAAGTAAAGCATAGTTGAACGTATGATGGTACTTTTTAAGTGTAAGAACTCCAGCGAGTGCCGAAAGTTCAGTTCTGGCGCTAATTAAAACTCTTATCTGCTACCAACCAGTGGCTCTTAATTGATAAGCAGTTTCTCTACCACTGCTAAAGAGAAAGTCCTGCAAAGTGTAGTGTGTTGTGCAACATTTTGCAGCAGAATACATTAGGCAGCATTTGCAAAGAGAACTTCATTTTTAAGGAACGAAAGGGTAAGCGAGGGAAGGAAGACCGCATTTAAATGGGCGAACTTTTCGTCAGCAAATTGAATTAACAAAAGGCTGTGGAGGATTTCCGGGCAACATTTGCTTACGAGGAAAATTTCCCCATAAAGTATTTTTAAAAGTTGAGAAAAATTTAAAAACACATTATTTTGGAGAACAACAAGATAATTCCATTTAAAAAAACGAATCCTCCCATAAATATTAGAAGACAGAACACATAGGATTCCCGTTCTTTCATGAAGATTTATTGAGGATTTCCGAAAGTTAAATGTTGTGCCACTTCAGATAAGAGAAAATCGTATAACACGCAGATAAATCTCCTTACTCTGTACGGTAACTAGAAAAGTTCCGTAAATTTAGGGGCTCTCGAGAGACTTTACTGTGCACCCATTTCATTTTGCTTGCAAAGTTACAGCAGTCGTAAGTCGCCTCTCGTTTAGGAGAGCTTGTCGTATGCGACCTTGCTTCGTTACCTGCAGCATCTTCGAATGTTTTCTCAGCCATTAATACCAATTCATTCAAGAACATCAAGATTCACTAAACAATGTAATAGAAAATTCAACGAATAGCAATTCAAATATAAGTTCCTTCTCCATTGAAATGGAAAAAAACTGACATGAAAAACGAGGAAGGCCTTACTCAAAAGTATTGTGGAAGTTAAAGATAAATATTTTCAAGGATCCACTACCTATAACCAATAAGTAATTTAATTTGTTACATTTAAAAATATATATGAGATCAGATAAATTTTAAATAACCCAGGCTCTAAACCAATTGATTTTCACGAGCCAAGGCGAGTCCACTGTGGGTCAAGTCGCACAATTTTCGAGGCGGAAGTGGTGGCAAAGATGTAGAAAAATGTTATCACTACTAATTTGCTACAAATTATAGCTCAAAAAATCTAGAAAGTGTTATTTTTAAAAAGGCTGTTACTAATCACACTTCGAGTAACTACATAATCAAATAATGTATTTTATTTTAAAAGTACAGGTCGAACCGGTGAAACATTATTTCATAACACGTAATATTGTACGCTCACACAATTTTAAACATATAGCATAAGAAATCACATCGACTGAAATACTTTAACAAATAAAACCACAAAGCAACTTTCTGCGTTGCTTTACGATAATAGTCTTCAATAATAATATCCAAAAAAACACCTTATCCCTGTCACTTAATTTTGGTGTCTCAAACAAATTTCTGTTTCATTTGATGTCAGTATTAGTAAAACACAAAAAATAGGAATAACACAAAAAATAAAACTTATTTTGAACAGTAATATTTTCTTTACAATTTTATGTTAATAACACAAATCTTTAATAGCAACATCTATCAAGTAAATTTGATTCTATAATTCATTTATTAATTTTGAGTTTTTAAAATTAAACAAAAATACAAAAATCATCTTCCGCGCTCTGATGGCAATTAATTACACACTCAGCTATCCGATTTGGTTTTGCAGTACATAACTGTAAGTAAAATGAAACAAGCAATAAGAAAGAAGGGTAATTATAGGAGTATATATTAAAAATTGCCATTCGGTCCTCCGGTTAGCAATTTCAATTAAACTATTTTACGTGGATAAAACAAAAATTAAAATTTCATCTAATTATTAGTGTATAATGACTCAAAACGAAATAATTCCGTAAAAGTCGCTCTGCTTCCGTATGTAGTCACACTCACAGAACGCCCCCTTCAATCGTGTTGCATCTTATACAGGCGTATCGCGTTAAAAGACTGCGGGTTATAGGTGACAGTTGTCTTCTCCTAGAAACGGGGTACGATATGTACCTAAATAAAAAGCAGAACGCTTTGCAAGGTTGTGGAGAAAGTTCGAAAGCTTCTCATTTCCAAGAGAATGTGCTAGATTTATGCAAATGTATGCATGTTATGTTAGGGAAATTAGCAGCAATAATTTTAAGTGTCTAAGAAGTTGTTGTAAGTTGTAAACTGTAGAGAGAAGTCTTGAATTTACATTTAAATTTATTTTGTTGTTGAAAAAGTCCATTATTTTTCAAAGAAGAAACGATCGCCGGAAAGTCGATGAAAACGTAACCACAGAATAGATTTTATACTGAATGGAAATTTCTGCGCGCCAGTTTATGTTCTGTCCGCCACATTGAAACCGAGTAAATTGTTGGACGAAGGCCACCTGGGGGACTCTTTCCTTCGTGGCACTGGCTGGCCGGCACGCTGTCTCCGTCACTGTGTTTTTGAATTTACGGCTTGTGTTATTTTGCAGTTATTAGTTCACAAATTTTGTTTTTTGAAATCGGTCGTTGCACATTACTCAGTTTCGAAGTGAATATTAATTTTGTAAATATTTTAAATCGTTAATGAGTAAGAGGGAAAGTGACACACTATGTATTTGCTCGTATTATCCCCTGTACATAAATCTATTTTCCTCGTTGAAATATATTTTAGTGTAGGCATACAACACAACAGACTAACTCCTTAAAACTTCAATAGTGTTTCATTTCACCTATGGAGGAAGGGTTAGTATATATCTATACCTCCGTATGTGCAATTATAATGACTACTCGTTTTCAATTTGGCGACTATTCCTTTCTGTATACTTTCTATTCTGTGACGTAACTATGATTCCCTGGCTGTTGAGACCTTACGTCAGTTTAAACCCTTAAATAATTCGGAATATAAGGCAAAATTATAAGTGTGTTTCAAATTCCCCCTCCTTTTGGAAACTGCTAAGCACCAGTTACACAAAGGCATGTTACCACTCAAATGTATGTGGTAAGTTGATGAAATCACTTCAACTTCTGGAAACAAGTTTGTTTAGAGGTAAAATGATGACTTTATTGTTAATCGAAATAGAAAATAAAAATTATAACTTCACTACGAGTTTTGATCAGTTTTATTTCTCAATGTTTACCTGTTTGACAAATAAATATATCAGCACGGAAAATGTGTAATACCAACCTCCGAACAACGTTGGTAATTGCCTAGTTAATCCATACTGTTAATCGACATCTTTTCATTTTGCGGATTATGACTACCCAACATCTTAATTCGAATATTTTACTACACATAGGAACAATAATAATAATCTACTTTTTAAGTATTAGGAGACCAACAATGGGAGTATTTCCGTGGTGAAAAGGCATTTTCGGCACAGAATTACTACCTTTCGGTATAGTACATAAGTAGTATGCGAGAACGTAAAAAGAAATTGCAATTCAAATGCATACATTCGCATATCGTACGTTCCCCCAGTATTTATTTATTGTAATTGAGTACTTAACTAGGTTTGTTTACAACTATGAAGTGAACCACACGTACGTTGAAATTACGAGGAAAAACACCTTTGAATATTTATAGAAAAGTATCTTCTCATTAGGGTTTAGAGCATTATAACTGTGCTCATCTTGTGCTATCTAAAACAATTATTGAGATATTAAAAAGATCTTATGAAAATACATCATCGAGTTTTACAGGCAAACGGTTATTGTCGATACAAACCAGCAAAAATTCGACGTTTTGTAAAACAAAATTATATTACAGAGACCTCATTTGTTTTTATTACTTGGATTTTAAGTCACTGTTCGCAATTCGCATGTTCAATGTACCTGGTGATATCGTCAATGTATCCGCAGAAACGGCTTCGAACTTGGGTTTTACTGAATACGGGTGTCCGACCCAAAACACAAACCGGGTATGCTTTAACGACTAATTTCCATTTACTGGCCTTTGCATCCGCAATAAAGGAAAATCCTGGTCTGAAAATCCCGGCGGAGAGGAAACTGTGCTTTACACTGCGGTCTCGTGATGTGAATTAATTTCGACAATAACCGGTTTTATCGCGGAGTGAACAACTTCATCAGAGATCTAACTACCGAACGAATCAATGTTCGCAAGTAACTACACGCGCTAGGTGTGGAGGGGATTTGGATTCTCGGTTAGTTTGCGGTTTGTCCGAATACGGGAAAAAATTGCTTTACAAACAGATGTGACATAATGAGACTACAGTTTAGGACAAAAGGTGGAGATTGTATTTAATAATCTTTGAATGAACACTTACGCATTATTTTATAATGGATGCGAATGAAATAGTAGTAACGATATTAATAAAGTATGACACGAGAACTCTTTCCTCAGTATTCTGTTACTGAAATTACCTTTTAAATGTTAGTGCGCTTTTTTGTATGAAGATATTTAAAATATTTAAGATTAAATAAAAGTGTACAAAATTGCATAAAACATATTAATCGCATTTAAAATGCTAATTTTAGAACTTAATTATTACAATAATATTAAAAATCAGTAGTTGAGTGCAATATTTTCTATTTATAAGTGGTTGTCATTTTTCTAAAATTTTAGACTCTTATCTAGATTGATTTTTTTCACAAGTATTTTAGAATTTTCTTTCTATCCATAAAAACTGAAGAAACAGCAATATCATATTACAGAAATAAGGGAATAAATCCCAGGGAGAATTATAAAGGTCTTGAGTTGTTAGATGGGTACGATCCGAGGAAGATAATTAAAATTTTAACATGACCATTTTATCTTATACTTTCTGATTGCGTGTCCATTTCCTTTCATCGTGATGTTTCATTTTGTAAATTTTAGGCCTTCAGGTGGACATCCTCAAAGGAATCTGAAACGTTATCTCTCTTTCCAGCGTTATTACAAAGCGGGAATTATCTCAGGCTCATGAACAAGGTGTGTTATTTGGTCATTTTTGTGACCCACTATCGCTATGTCTTAAGAGACTATATCATATTTATTTCTGTAAAGCAAATATGCGCAAAAGAGACGGCAAATAATTTATATTCCTGCGCTAACAGCACACGATTAACACCGCATTAATGATATTCATTAATAATTATTTTAGTTTTTAGTTCCACAAAGGAATTCACAAAGGAATTATTTATGTAAAGCCAATTAATCTTGATTGTCTCAATACAAAATTGTGAATTCTCAAATATTCAATGTTCTTTGAAAACATTGAGATTTTTTTAATAATAAATGATATTTGGAGACACAGAATAACCTATTTCGAGGTTCAGCTCTGACAAAAACGTGTATTAAGTTTTATATTTCTTGAGTTTGTTATGGCTACAATATATATTACTTTAATTAAACATTGCCTATTGTCAATATTGACGAGTTTCCATAATTGTATTGTAGTACAAGTAACAATAATTTTTATTAATTATGTATATTAAGAGAAGGGAACGGATGCCAAAGAGTTTCAGGGGCGTCCAAATACAGGAACGTTCTGCACGCATTGTGGCCTTCGAAATATTTTGTCATACAGCCGTAAACCACCAAGCACATATTACACTACCAATTTACTCACTTTATTAACAGAGTCTGATATATGATTTAGAATCTATGGGCGGACGAAATGAGCACCAACTAAAATCCGATTGTTCAATAAATCCCATTGGCCTAAAAGCTAATGCGTATCGCAATTTCGAATCCAGAATTTACTACCTGAAAAAGACTAGTTACCACCTTCAAACATTTTTGAATTGGATCCATGGAATTAAATATTCGTGTTGCAGTTTCATGTATGTCGTAATTAGTATATTAAAAAGTTAATATTTTTTACGAAACAAGCATTCCAAACATTTGCTAGCGAATTTACAACAAAAACAATAACAAACAGAAAGAAGGAAACCAGACACATTAGTGACGTAATTTAAAAAAAGAGAATGTTCTGAAACACACGCCATATGTTTGATGTATAGTAAAAAGTTTGAATACTTTAACTGCCGCAGAGACGGAAAATAAAACGAATACATTTGCGTGTTAAACACGATGAAAGCAAAAACATACGTAGGGTTCAAAGCCATATCAAGTCAAAAACAATTTAATCAACTCTCCACAATCTTTCGAAAAAGGGAGGAATTTGGAAAATGCTTGTTTATGACGCCTTGCATCCTTATTTAGCAATCGAGTAACGTGCCTCCGTATGCTTAGACCACAAGCGTTCCACCAGTAGAAAAAGCGAGTGCTTACAATTCCGTGGAAGGACACAGGGTAAATTGAAAGGGGTCGTGGACGCCATTTCAATGGACGATTTACGCGCGTTTCAGATCTTACTCTACAATTGCGCTCGATTTCATAATTAAACTTGTTTTTGGGCGAGTAAAACAGAAATAAAAATATAAAATAAAAAACCAAAATATTGACTGTATGTGGATAATATTTAGATACATTTTATGGATGCCAGCTACCATTCTTCTTTAACAATACAGATATGCAAGTTTTCACACGAAGAGTCTTCAACATTCACAATTAATTACTGATAAAGGAACAACACAGATAATATTAATAATATTTTGTTCTCAAAAGTCAAGCTATGTGAACTTGTACAGTGAATTAGATCTTGAAATATGTTCGTGTACTTAAAATAAGCCTGACAAATCTTAACCATATTATATCACCTATATTTTCATACGATTAAATAATACACGCACCGAAAATAACATAATATGCTTCACAACTAACGTGCTCCTATCACAGATATAACAAGTTTTCACTACAGTGGTGGCCTTCAAGCAGCGCTTTCAGTGAGTCTAGTTTATTTCTACTCCAACGTCTTTGGAGAAACGTTAGATGCCATTCAACGCACTTCGGTCTTCTGACGGAGATTGCTCCTCACATCATAAGCCCCGTTACCGCACTCATTTCACAAATCACCAAATCCTAAACACCTCACCTTGATTTTCTTTCCATTGAGGAGCCCAGTGGGGTCATTCTCCTTATTTTTTATTGTGCATTATTATGTGTATATATTATACCAAACAATTTGTGTAAAGTGGCAATTTTTGTAAAGTGTTTCAGAAACGTTTGTAATAAATAAACGGAGATATTTTTGGGACCGTTCAGAAAATTCTAAGACATTTTTGTAAAAAAAAAAAACGTGCCATTTTGAGTCTTTGTCGATTCCTCTCGACAAGACATCGATTGTGACAATTCTGGAAGAGTTCTAGAAAAATGTGTTTTTGATGAATTCCCTCGAGTACACTGGTAAAATGCTATGAACTCTCTCTTTCCAACATTTATTTCAATAGTTTCGAATTGAATATTGAGATTGACGATATTTAAATATAATTTGGTAAACAATCAAACATTTAAAAACTATTTTAATCGATACTTACCCATGCAGCTTTATATGCCGCAAAAAGTAAGTCGGGCAACTGTATAAGTTTAATATATATTTTTATTATGAATTAGAAAAGCAAACATTTTTAACATGACTAACAAGTTATGGACTCTACTTATCGGTTTGTTCTTCTGATTCTCACACATAAATATTTATTTATTTTAATAAAAGAACAGAAATAACACAAACGCATATTCTCCACAGTTTCCAAACGAAAAGTGAGAGATTATTATAAGATCTCATACTTTGATTATATGACATTAGCAAGTGGCTGAACTGATACGTGCTCTGCCGCTGCACCTGAATCTTCCTGAGACATTTGTCCGCAAGAAATTGAAAGGGTTATAATAATAATAATAATAATATAATTAATGTAATATAATAATAACAATATAATAATACATATATACATATATATATATATATATATATATATATATATATATATATACTGCATTTATAAGAAAAAAACATCCACTTCCACGGTAACACTGGAATCCGCGACCTTCCAACTAACGCGTTTGATTAGCCGCCACCCACCCTCGCTTCCACAGGAAGAGCGGGACCAACAAAAGCGCGCGAAAATCCTTCAAAGAAGACACGGCACGACGAAGCGATCCTCGAATAGCGAGGCAACAGCGCGCGACCGGCGCGAATATTTCAGCCTCAAGAGGCAGAGCGCGCGCGCCAGAGCAGATCATAAACCGTCGGGGGCCCGGGGGCCCAAAACGAAAGCGAGTCCACCCACCGCGAACGCGCACCCACCGCAAGGACTAACTATTCTCATTCCGCATCAAAGCGAGCAGTCTGTCCTTTTATGACCCTTCATGTAAAGTTTGAAATATGGACGCGCAGCCTTCCCAGCCAAAAAGCGATACAAAAATTTATTTATAGGATCATCAGCGCGTGTTTTGGCGCGCGCCGTGTCTGCGTGCATTGTTGGGTGGGTGGGCGAGCGAGCGCGTTTGAAGGCGGCGGCGAGATAGCCCTGATTTACGAGCGGCGTGTGTGTGTGTGTGTTTTTTTTTTCCAGCGGGGCCCGCCGCCTTGCGAACGCCCTCGCCAGCTGCCCCTCGCATGCTGCCTCGTCACACATTCGTTGGCGCTCGCTTCGTTCGCTTCTCACGTCGCCCTCGCTGACCTCTCTCTGGCCCCTGCCGACCGAGCTTCTAACGTCGCGTTCCGCTCCTCGGTGCTTTGGCAACCTCTGCCTTCTGAACGACTTCTCTCCATTTTCTTCTGTTCGTTCTCCGCTGTCGAAGTCTACGCAGTAGTACAGGCGCGTTCTGCTGTGTGCCGCCTGTCCCTCTGACGCAGAGGAACACCAGTCGAAAGCTACGAGAAGTAAATAATCACTCACAGATTGTTTTTCCACGTCATTGTTGCTTCCATCATCTTTACCATACTCTTTTCTAATAGAGTTGTCTTTTAGGGGATTCTTTGCCTAATTTTTATTGTCTAAACATCATTATATTTCCACTATCTTTGAATGTTCTCATCTCACCAATTATGTACTACACCTGCCGTTCTACACATATCGTTATTCCTTTATAATTGTTTTCCCTTTAATCATCTTTACCATACTTTTTTTTCAAATAGAGTCGCCTTTTGGAGGATCCTTTGCCTCATTTTCATTCTCGATACATCATTACATTTCCACTATCTTTGAATGTTCTCATCGCACCAATTATGCACTATACCAGCGTCTATACGTATCGTCATCCCTTTATAATTATTTTCCCTCTAAAAGCTTCCTATTTCTGCTTCATGTTTTCTTGATTCAATGAGCTTCAATGGAACATGAACTTGAAAATTCTTTGTAGTACTGTTTTATTCTTTCATAGTATGTGCTTTTCTCTGTATTCATACATTATTCTCTTTTCAACTACGGTTATACCCTTGAAAATATTTTGTTTCACATTACCACAAGAGTAAAATAAATGATTTTCATACAAAAAACAAAGTCCAAAATGTCATATTTTGTTTTTCACCAAGTTATTCCCTATAAATAGCGCTATCTGCTGAAATACACTGTTTCGACAACTGACAATTACTTTAAAAGATGTAAGATCTGGGAAGATAAATAAAACATTACTACGCACGTCTGCGTTATAAAGGTTTTCGTGCCCCTTCTGAAAAACCTCGAATTTGAACTAGTTTAGTTCTTGTAAGAAACCCTTCAAATGGGACTGCATTTACTACAGTATGTAAAGATTGAAAATATGGCGCGGGTTTTCCTCCTTGATCTCTAAGTTTTTCTTAGATCATGCAAGCATAGCCAAGCATAGCAAGCATTCAAGCATAGAGATCTATGCTTGAATGAATGTATAAAAGAAATTCTGAATACTATCGAAAAGAGAAAAAAACAACAATATGACATAAAAAGAACGTAGATGTTCAACGTATCTTTTAAAGTAATAATCTTGGGGAGCACAGATCTACTAAGTTGTTCAATGAAGACAAATTTTCAGAAATATGTGAATACTGAACCAGTCTATACGAAGCGTCTCGACTTTAACCATGTCTTTGTGGATTTAGTCTCGTTTACCCGCAAGAAAATAAAACTACGCGAGGTACGATGAAAATGACTGCATTAGTCCCGTTAATTTCTCCTCAAAATTTAGAACGCATGTAAAAACCAAACGTGCACAGTAGTTTCACACAGCAGCAATTCCCGGAACATTATGTTCCCACAGGCGAACACTATTTCATTGGAATAAAAAAGTAAGGCTGCACGTAAAGCACGCCACATCGCATAATCATAAACAACCATTAAGTGCTAGTAATAAACTTCCATCACTTTCAAAACATCAGCAGCGGATTCTAACCGTCAGAGTTTCGGACTCTTGAAGAGCTGCCTCCCCCCCATCTCGCGACTTCCGCGTTTACGCGCGGCCCCTTCTCGTCTTGCGTATCACGTCGCGACGCCTGGCGTCTTAACAGGCGCCAAGTAATCCACTGTCACTACAACTCTCCGCAACTCGCGTTTTCGCTCTCCGACGCCCTCGCCCCTCGCCGCGCCCGCCCGCCCACGCTTTCATGCTTGGCTCTTCACATAACAGCCCGCGCCGCCCCCGCGCCGCCCCCGGCGCCGCCCCCGCGCCGCCCCCGCGCCGCCCCGCGCCGCCCCCGCGCGCCCCCGCGCCCGCCCCCGCGCCGCCCCCGCGCCGCCCCCGCGCCGCCCCCCGGCCCGCCCCGCGCCGCCCCCGCGACGCCCCGCGCCGCCGCCCCGCGCCGCCCCCGCCCGCCCCGCGCCGCCCCGCGCGCTCCCCTCGCCGCCCCCACGCGCGCGCTCCCCCTCGCTTCCGCCGCCCGCGTCGCCCTCCGCCGCCTTCGCGCGCGCAGTGGATGCGAACGCCCTGGCAGCAGGGCACGCGTTCCTCCTGCAGGTGGCGTCAATTGACAGCGCCGCAGCGCCTCTGACGGGCATACCCCAGGGGCGGTCCCTGTGGCCGAGCAAAGTGGTTTCCATGGTTCCAGGTTTTCTCGGAGCACTTCTGGTTCCCGTGCGTGCTATTCAACCGTTGCCACATCATTCGAATCAAATGATCGTTATCACCACCTAACGAAACCATTCGTTGTAACGGGGTTAGGTGACTCAGAGTATCAATTGATGACACAGCAAAGCTTCTGATCGGGAGGTCCGAGGGCCCGTCTTCCAACGGTGGCAGGCTTTTCCGACGCTAACTAGATAGCTAGGTAGAATTCAGCCGCAGTCTGGAGGGAAATTCTGACAGCCGGCTGCTCTGATCGGAATTTTTTCGTGGTTTCTCCGATCAACAACAGGAGAATGCAGAGCAGTACCGTAATAAACGGGCCACTGTAAGCGCGCGATATTTCCTTCCTCTTCCTTGCCCTATTTTAACCCCCTACTTACACACACTTACACTCACGCTTACTTTCACTACCCTACAGAAACACCGGGAGACGGGTCGGGAGCTTAGAGCTTACTCAGACTGTGGCGGTGATCGGCTGGAGGAAGATTGGAGAAAAATCCTGCAAGCCAACGGGCAGATCGACGCCGTAACTTGCCATTCAGTGAGGGTAGAAGAATACCGCCATTTTCCAATATAAAAACATGCACTACACTTATGACACTAACGACCTTATCCGCTGACGCGTCCGGAATCTCTAATCAACACATTTCAATGATGGAATAATGGGGGAGTAAGACGAACGGGAAACAGGACATCTCCGAAAAAGCCTATGCGGAAATTAAATCCTCGTAGCTGAAGATGGAATGCAGGTGATCTGATCACTACACAACGGATCAATTGCAAGCAAACAAATGTAGATGAATCGCATAGAAAAAGCTTGCATTGCGCATGCGTTAAAACTTTCATTGGCAGCAGTGCTTGCAACACATGTATCGCCAGCTGCCGAGCAACGACTACCCCGCTGTACCACGCCGTGTCACCATGCGTTTCGAATCGGTGACAGTTGAAGATGTTCGAGAACGATTGCGTTACATGACAATCGCGTAGCGTCTCTTAGTTGATTTATTCTCTCAGTCGCTCTCGCACCCGTCCACCAAATTGCAAACACATTGTCGAACAGTGGAAAGAGGAGAAGAGGAAAGCTGGTTTGACTCGCTTTCCCTAAATTTCGCAAGATAAGCTCTACCCTTACAATGTACATTGTAAAATATACTCTTACAATGTACGTTGTAAGGGCGTTTATTTCATGGTTTATCAATAGACGGTTGTTAAATCATTTTAAATATTCAACAAATTAATTCATGTCCCAAATATATTTACAGCAATTTGCGTAATTAACTATTAAAAGGTGGTTGACGTGAAATTCTATTTAATACAATGTACACAGTACGTACAATGATGGTGCACGTCAAACTAAATGTTCCTAATAATTATGTTACAGGTGTACTGATTAAGTGAATGTAAAAAATTATTAATATAAACGGTATTGACAGTGAAGGTAAACGTGTCAAAAACATCTTTCTCTAAAATCAAATTCACTCACAATTACCCCTAAATAATGTAATTTTACAGTTAATTTATTCAGGACAGACCCTCCACTATACTCCTTCTTTTTGGTTCAGAATATGTACAACTGCTCTTATTCAATTCACACATACTCTTGTAATGAGCGACTCATGAACGACCATTTTTTAACTACAGATGAAAGAAAACCTATCGGGTACGTCCCATTCATTTACGTTAATGTGAATTAAATGCTCCATTTAATTTCATTTCCTCTGAATGCCATCCATGAAATTCGGAAATGTGGAGCTGAATCTCATCTGCTCTGACGGTTCCGTTGTTTCATCCGATAAACTACGTAATAACCTGATCGAGAAAACCATTGACTGGACATCCTTTCTTACGTCACACATGCGCACTACGAAGATTCTTCCCCCCCGTTTCCCCAAGTTCTTACTTTTTCAAGGAGCTTTTAATTTTGAAGGTATTGAAAGCTGACGAACGTTATTCCCATCTCCTTCTATTCAAAAAAACGTTATCGGTTCGTACGTTCTCTTAATTTTATCCCATATTTTATAGAGCCTATGAAAGTGATTGTCTCATAGACGGCAGAGGGATGGGATATTTTTTGTTAATCTTGCTGATTGCGTTGATGCCCAACATATATTAAAGAATGGAATATAATAATAATAATAACAATAACAATAACAATAACAATAACAATAACAATAACAATAATAATAATAATAATAATAATAATAATAATAATAATAATAATTGAAAAATGAGGGAGACCAACAACTGTATTCTACATAGAATCAGTAGGTTCCAAAACCAAACTTTTAAAATGCAAAACTAGTAATAGTAGGAACGAGTAGTATAAAATGCGATTGTGATGTAAATATTTGAACCCGAAATCACATGCAACATCTCAGCAGCAACAGCTTTGCATCTGCAATATCGCTCTCCGCGTGTCCACTGCGATCGATTTAGTCACATACCTGAATCGAATTCAAGTACAGACTAGAGGAAGATAAAAGAGATTGGCTGTTTTGATCAGTCGGGTCTCTGATGTCTACCTGTCAGACCAATATCATTACAAACTGGCCGCGGTCGGCGCGGCGCGCCATATTTCGCGTTTCATCAAATTATCTCTCTTCTCCCCTTACACAAGAAGCTTTAAATCCACGATAATCCACAAGACGGGATGCCAGCCAGAAGATTAGAGCTTTTCCCGGCTGGGGCGGAGCCCCATTGGAGGAAACTCCCGTGACCAGACGAATAGGTCAGGACAAGATAGCTGCTGAGTTAAAAAAAAAAAAACATATACTCCATTCACGGGGTTAATGACCATAGCAGTGGACGTTGAAATCGCAATCAATCAGCCATCGGTTGTGCAACCTGATTTACTACTGACCGGAAGGTCCTACAAGGATTTCAGTTCCGTCGGTGGCAGGATATTCGATATTAGCTAGATAGGTAGGTCGAATTCAGTTGCAGTGTGGAGGAGAATTCTAGCGGACAGTTGCTCTGACCGCAATTTTCCATCGTTTCTCTGATCAACACTAGCGAATACCACAGAAATACCGTAACAAATTGGTCACGGAACGCGCGTGATCATTCCTACCTCTTCCTTGTCCTATACTCACACCTTACTTACACACACTTACACCAACATTCACTACACTACCATACACGTCGGAAAGCCAGGTCGGGGCTTAGAGCTTATCTCGGCTGGGGCGGTGGAAGATATCACGCTGGTGGAAGATACCTAGTTGGGGAAAACCCCGCTAGCTGACAGTAGGTCGGCGCGGGATCTTGCCATACAGAGGGGGAAAAATCAATGCCCCCTCCTGAGCAAAAATCACGCTTTACACTTACAGGACTAATGTCCTGGGCAGTTAACGTTCTCGAAATCACTAAACAATCAATCCAAGCGATACAGGCGAGTGCCGGAGCAGTACCATATCAAACGGGCTACGGAGAGGGCGTGATTATTCTCACCACCACACACGCCCTCCGAGCTTGTTCCTATTGGAGCGGTGCCCTTTATATGGGAGATACCTAGTTGGGAAAACCCAGAAAGCGCACATGTAGGTCTGCGCCGGATCGCACCATCCAGCCTGGGGAAATCATCCCCACCTTCCGTGATACAAACGCACTCTACAGTTGATGGGTCTAATGACTTCAGCAGTTGACGCTCCCGGAAATCCAAGTCAAACAATCTGTCGACCCGTACGTTACCTCCCTTAGAAAACTGCTCCCGCCCACTGTACGACGCGCAGTCGCCTAGCACCGGCGCCGCCCCTTTTCTATGCGCGCCGCCCTTCTATGGCACGCCCCCTCGCCCGCAGCATTTCTCGTAGCAGCGCGGAGAGGGAATATCTGTAATTCGCTCCCGGCGCCCCTAATACACCGCGCGGGCGCGCGCGCTCGCTCGACTCGCGCGTCAGCCCGCTTTTCCCCCTCCTCTCCCCCACCAACCCATGCCCCGCCCTTCGCGGGCTCAATATCGCGGCAGACGTCTCGCGCCGCGGCGGTGACTGGAGATGAAATATTGTGGCGAGGGCCTGGAAACGCGGGCAGCGCCGCCACTACGCGCGACCGAGCGACACCCACGCCGCCGCCGTGTTCATCATGGCGTCGCTGTGTGCGGACGCCCCCGCGGGCTGGAAGGGTCGCTGGGTGCGTGTCCTGGCTCCTTTGCGTCCACGCGCTTTCCGTTTTTTTTTTTTTACCGGTCGTTGCACTGCTCATCGACAGTTGGATTTATTGTTACTTTCTCGAGTACTGCTTACGCGGTACAAATAAAGTGTTTTAATGTTCAGGGGAGAAAACGGCGGATTTTTCGACGAAAAAACTCTTCAACCTTTCAAGAAAAAAATAACTTATTGCCGGGCCCTGGTAACGAAAAAAGAGCATAAATATTCTCCCTATATGTAGTAAATTACCTTTTCTAATACATATTGAAATCAGCATCCATGTTTTGTGGATCATTGATAACAAGTAGTCTGTATGTGCGTCTGCAGTCAAAGTTAGCGCTAAACAGTTCAGCATATTTTCTTTCCAATTGATTTTTTGAGATGACCGCAAATATGTGGGAACCCTTAGAAATATCCCTGGCTGCCCCCTCTTACAAACAGCACTGCGTTTCACTAACCTATTTAAAATGACATGAGTCAATGTAAAACCAGTAAAGACAGATTCATGATTTTTGACACAACCTTTAAAAAAAGAACACTAACTGATTGGCATACAATTGTCTTCTACCTACATTACGTAAACGCGCACAAACATATTTTAATATTCAAATTCAAACTGTCGTTCCCTCACCATTTCAGTGTTAGTATATCTTTTGTATGCAATTTAATGCGCATTTTTCCGAAGCTCTTAGATTTTACGCCTATTGTCCTGTCGCTGTTGAAATTTATCATACATTTTCAAGTTTAAAGTTCTAAAAATAGTGTTTTTGTGAGTTTGTATGTGTCAAATTGCTGATGGCTTGCAGAAATTTGACGAGTTGTGTATTTGATAAATTGCAGACAAGGTAAGTACTAAAGGTTGCAGGAGTGTTCGAAGTCTCGTAAGAGAAATCTCTATGGAAGATACAGACTGCAAGTCCTTATGCCCCAAGGGTTCCCAAAGTTTTTCGTTGAAGAACCTTTTCTAAAGGAATTGTTGGCTTTAAAGACACCCTTACGTTATTCTCTATAATCTATCGTACATAATTATAACACAAAGATTTACACCGATATTTCTTCAAGAAAACAATTGTATGCACCAGTATTTTGGTAATCAAGATTTATCCATTTCCCAGTAGCTGAGTTTTCAATCTCTAGAGTTATGCACAGGTCACTCAACTTCGAGCGATTGTATAACAGGTCATGACATTTCTCCAGTGCCTGTTGCAGGGGATATTTTCTTCTGCGGTAGAATATCATTGTGAATACATTAACATTTCTTTTTCTTCTGCTTTTTCTAAACATCCTGAGAAGTTGTGTAGTTAGATTCTCATATGCTTCGGTGGGGAAAGTCAAAATGGAGCCCCTATCTGCAATAAACGTGACATTAAGAGTTTTAAATCTAATTTCGTACATTGGTATAATGATATGGCTGATGTAATGAAGAAAATTAGCATGGACTACCGGGTACCAGTGCAATGCACCGGTTGCACCAGCCTAGCTACGCCCCTAATCCTAAGGATGAACGATGGATACGAAAGGCAAGGGGAGAATTTGTAATTTATTATTATACGTTTTGTTTCTCAATACCGAAAAACAATCAATTTTAATTAACTAGATAATTATCAACTGGGAGGTGTGCAGCGCATCTCCGGTCTCATTTCCGAAGAAGCTCCAGATCTCAAGGTCTCAAGGTCTTCCTTGAGAACGTGACGCCCTCACCTACACCGAACACGCCAAGCACAAGACGTGCGTGGTCAGACGGAAGAGCGGGCCTGATGGCCCGAGTCTCGCCACGTAAAATAAGGCAAATTCAATTCAATTCAATTCAATTCAATTCAAGACTGTCATGCCCTGAAGCGCCAGGAACGTACTTTGTACGTGTTCGGTGGCTAAGCTCATTGTAATCGCTCCACGAAATATATTTCTTGTTGTCTGCGACACAGCTAAGTAATTATAGTACACTACTGTAGTACTAGTATTCTACTATAAATACTAATAATTATAAATAACTTGATAATTATCAAGTTCATTTAATATTTTTGTGAACAATGGGATCTTAATTATACTCATCAATCGCAACTACTTGCTCAACTGTAGTCCCCCAACCAACACCTTTGATCAGCATGAACACTCTTCAAACTTCGACCCACAGAGAGGCACGCGATCCTTATACCTAACAACTGGGGCACTGAACTCATCACCCCAGAGAGACTATCAAACGTCCAAAAAAATGTATCCAAAATTCCATTAGAGCCCTTCCCGACCGGCCACCTGCTCGCACGCAACGCTAGTCTAATGAGCCCCATCCGCCCCTGAAAGCCGGCTTTTACTAGGCGACAGCCTCCGATCTTTTACTCGCCATTACCGTTTGCCCGGGGGCGCGCGTAATACGGCGCAAAGCAGTTCGCAAAACGAGCAACCGCGACAAGCGCCATCCGCCTCGCGAGCGCAAACGCCGACGCGTAAAACAGTAGACGAGCGCTCGCGATAAACGGCGGAAAAGCGCGCTGCACCCTCCCCCCCCCCGTGCTAGGGCGCTTTCTATTTCCAGCAGTAAAAATGTCACGCTCATTCCGAGTTTTTGCTGCGCCGTCGCATCCCGTCCTGCGAGTTCAAAAGACTTGCGTACAGCGAAACAAAGTTGTTAGCCGCGTTTCCGAGTTGTAAAAAAGAGAAGTGCGTTTTAATTATTTATTTGTTGGGATTAGTACAGATGTGTTTTTACAGGCGTGACGTGCAGTCGGTGCTGAATTAGCGACATAGTAAAGAACGTCGGAGTATGGTGTGGACCTGTATTGAAAGTCCCTTTTTTTGTTGTTGTTATTTTTTTCCGTTTCCGCTATTTTAATTCTAAATTTCTGACTCGCGGAATATTAGGGAAGGCTAATAAAACGATGGGTGCAAATGGAGAGAGAAAGAGCTTTCATGAGGAGGGAAATAGTGTGTAGTTTGTGGTTGTCACTGATAGGGAGGAGAAGGATAGAGAGAGGGGCATAGATTTTTTGTTCAACTCTCGTTCTAGCGTATCATGGCTTCCTCCTCGTCCCGTTCCCCATTCTCCTTTTTTCTGGATGGCACACTTCCTTGTACATATTCTTTTTCTTGAACGCTGCCCAGTTATAACTGACATATTTTAGCGGTCACTGGGAGGCATTTAATCATAGCAGAGTACTCGAGAAATTGTTTTCTTTCACCGACATGAAAATTTTGTTACAGTATTTTGAAATGTCTTTTCACATCCTACGACTGTTGTTTATTAAACTGTATGTTGTTTCTGTCAGTCGGAGCATGGTTTGCCCAGTGCTGCCTCAAAAAAATATGTAACAAGTGGGTGTTAGGATGGTTGTTAGAATTGTTTTATGAAATTCGCTGACGGTGACACACGAAATGTAATAGGACATTGGTCCTTACGAGGTTGACGTAGAAGGTCACATCTGTATTTTAAAGTTGCGTTATAGTTGTAAATAAAATTGTACTTAGTACTGTATACTAAATAAAGTAAAGAAAGTTACCAAGAGAATTTTTCGATCCTCCATAGACACAAACCGATGAGTCTTTTCCATTGTAATCTACTACATAAAACCACTGTATTGTCTTATTTCTAAAACTAAATTTCTGTTCATTCTCTTTTTTCTGTTATCAAATGATTATTATATATAAATATCATTTAATAATAATAATAATAATAATAATAATAATAATAATAATAATAATACCATATAACCAATATCACAACAAGGTATTGGTGCATCGGAAACTAAGAGGTAAATTCCAAACTCGCAAAGTCGCAAGTGTGAAATCATTGAGAACCAGGGTACGCATACTTATACACCGCACACGACCAAGAAGTAAAACAAAAAATTATAATATGAGAGATTTTTCAAGAACATGCCCTATTCCCTCTTCTCTTTTGCATTTGTTTGATCCCACTGTTGACTGAGACCTTGGACAAGACAATATACAAATATATAGGCATTTAAGAGAACGAAAACATTTCCAAACACACCACGAAGTGTAGAATTTGATAGGAATAATACGAAAGACGTCGGGTCGTCTGCTCTTAACTCAGGGAATAAAATTGCAATTCCTACAGGATGCCGCCTGTAGCCGATAACAACAAAGCACAAATAAATGAAGGCGGTGATCTTCATTGCTTACAAGACGGAGGTCGCACTTATCTAATACGTATTGTTTACTGTATTTGCAGCTTTGATCTGGATTATTCTGAACTGATTAACGGTGTTGTTTTGTAACGTTGTTGGAGTATTCCTCTTGTCTTTCAGAAAACCGCTGTGTCTATTGGATGCCTCCCTAATAAATTGCAAATCTTCTCTGAACCTAACTACGATTCATACGGACTGTCGTCAAAGTATATTTCCAATAAAGCTGTTTACCGCATTCAGTTTTTTTCTTTGTTTATCTCGCGCACTCCAGACCCATCCACAGTCATCCAAACACAAAAAAGTGCATTACTTTCCGAACAAAGGGAATCATTTGGACGCGCACGTAGGAAAAACGTCGGATCGATGGGCTGCGTCCATTCGCAGAAAGGGAAAGCCGAGGGAGAAATCCGCGCCGCCTCTTCCCACTGGCGGAGGCGTCGCGGGGCGTCGCGTGGCGCCGCTCGCTCGTCATTGCTCGTCGACGGCGGCGCCTCGACGAACTTCCCGTCGTCAAGGCGGCAGCCACTCAAACCGTACCTCCTACGGGTTTTTTTTTCCAGAGCCGTTATTCTTCACAAAACAGTGAATTTAACGACCTACTCAACGGTTTTACTGTCCGCGCCGCCTCTGGGATCAATATTCGCGAGGCCCTTGCGTTCGGACTCCCTAACGCTCGCCGCCGAGGGGGAGAGGGAGAGGGAGAGGGGTGGAAGGACCTGAGAGGGAAAGAGGTGGAAGGATCTGAGAGGGAAGAGAGGGAGAAGAGTTGGAGGGATATGAGAGGGAGAAGAGGTGGAGTGATCTGAGAGGGAGGAGAGGGAGAAGGGGTGGAGGGATCAGAGAGGGAGAGGGATGGAAGGATCTGAGAGGGAGAGGGGTGGAAGGATCTGAGAGGGAGAGGGGTGGAAGGATCTGAGAGGGAGAGGGGTGGAAGGATCTGAGATGGGGGAGAGAGACGGGTGGAAGGATCTCAGGGAGAATAGGCAGAGATGGCCGACGGCTTTGAGAGGGAGGACAGGGAGAGGGGTTGGAAGGATCTGAGCGGTAAGAGTAGTATCTGAGAGGGTGTATAGATCTGACATGGAGGAGAGAGGTGTACAAGTATCTGAAAGGGAGAGGGACCGAGTGAAGCTTCTGTGTGAGAGATGGAGTGGGGCTGCATGTTGGAGGACGAGCATGCACAAGACAATAGAGAAGTACAAGGCCTGTGAAGCGAATTCATAACCTGCCATGAACGGGTGGAAGTGATATCCTTCGTACGAGAATTGCAGTATTTTGGAATAAGGTTTTTCTGCCAGTATCATTACTGATCACAATACTATATCACTATACTATACATTACTGATATCACAATTGAAATTTTAATAACCATTAGACCCGAAACGACAACTTCTTAAAGTAACGAAAGGATAATGTACACTAATAATAAACACGAAAACTTATCAGTTGAACATGCTTCAGGGCTCGAGGGAAACCGTAATTACAAGATCACGTGTCGTTTTGGGCGTGGTTCCAGAAATTTAGTGGTTAATATTGGTAGGTACTTTGATACTTCCCACAGTTTCATTTATCGCATTAAA
This sequence comes from Gryllus bimaculatus, assembly GCA_017312745.1. NCBI lineage: Eukaryota > Metazoa > Arthropoda > Insecta > Orthoptera > Gryllidae > Gryllus > Gryllus bimaculatus. Next base: position 2,534,405 of record BOPP01000047.1, on the reverse strand, counting down.
ACCAGTTATGAAGTAGTTCCCTTTACAATGGATTAAGAGAAACCGAGCGCAGTATTTTATTTTTCCATCATAGTTTTCATCATTCCATCTTCTATTGTAGTCCGGGCTTGGGGTGCGGTTGCGATGTATCATACACTCTCGAACCTCGTCGTAAAGGGCATACGTCCGGGTAAGGAGGTTTGGAGGACTGAAATTAGCAATGGAAAATTCCAAGGCAAAGGAAAAGAACAGCCATAACATTTTCCTTGAGCATTTATGGTTCTACAAACATTTCAAACTAATTATGAGCATATTACAACTGATTGCAAGTATAAAAAGAAACTTGAATAGTACAGGTAAGAGTTGGAAACTGTACTGAAAGTATATAACGAGGTTGTGTGTACGTGTGTGGTCCACGTATGTATGGGTATTTAATTGTATTGCCTGTTATACTTCTGATGTAGTATTTAGAACCTGAACCAAAGCAGAGAGCGTTCTAAGAAAAATATCTAAACAAAGCGAGTGCAGTGGCAGCAAAAGTTAAAAGGAAGCTCAGTGGTAAAAGAGGCCGGAACACGTGAAAATATAGGGGCTGACATAAAAGGAGTGAGTGAAGAAAAGGGGATGTTCCCTCAAAGGGAAACGCAATTCCCTTGGGTGCGAAGAGTAGTGGCCCTCAGGAGCTAAGAAATTGCGCCGTCCGCACACTCCATCTCGTTGGACCCTGTCGTGCAGTGATCGACGCAAACTGCAGCGAATTTCGAAAGTAGCCGTGAGGAGAAATAAACAGCCGTTATAAGGAGCTTCCTTTTCCTACTCTGAAGGGAATTTGGCCAAAGTGAACTGCTTTCGCAATCTTGAAGAAACCCTTGCATTGAAACAATACTTTCAACTCGTGCTCTTTATGCTCCGGGAGAAGGGAAGTGGTTGAGGCGAGTGAATGGAGTGTGTTATAGAAGGCGGTGGCGATGAAGAGGGTGAGCTGCCTTATGAGAGAGTATGAAGTGGGGATAGAGTGAGCAGGGTGGGAAGTGGTTGAGGCATGTGAATGGGGTGAGTGAATGGAGTATGTTACAGAGAGCGGTGGCGATGAAGAGGTTGAGCTGGTTGATGGGAGAGTATGAGGTGGGGTTAGAGCAAGCGGGGTGGGAAGTGGTTGAGGCGTGCGAATGGGGTTAGTTACAGAAAGCGGCAGAGCTGTTGATGTGAGAAGATGGCCAAAGGAAGGGAGTGGGTCTTATTGTGAGTGGTGGTAGGAAGCAGTTGAGACGAGTGGTTGGACAGAGAGTGAGCGGCGACGACAAAGCGGTTGAAGCAAGCAGATTGGCGACTGGATGGAGTGCGGTTAGAGGAAATGAAGTGATGGTGGGAAATGGTTGACACAGGCGCATGGGACGAGTAGAAGGAGTGATGTGAGAGCGAGGAGTGGCGAGAATTAGTTGCAGTGGGTGAATGTTGCGAGCGGATAGGACGAACAGTAAGAGCGTGTAGAGCAAGCAGTTACCTTGAGGCAATATATTTTGATGCGGGGGCGTCAGAGCTAAGATCGTTTGTCCCGTAAGTGTAGTATATATTTTACCCTCGGGAAGGGGCGGAGAACTTCCTCCGCTGGTCGCTGAGATCCGGCGCAGACCTACCTGTCAGCTATCGGGGGTTTTCCCAACCAGGTATTTCCCACCAGTGCGGCACCACCCCAGCTGGTACAACCTCTAAGTACCCGACCAATCTCCCTGCATGTGAGGTAGAGACCGATATGCCGGGAGATCGGTCTATACATATATATATATATATATATATATATATATATATATATATATATGTGTGTGTGTGTGTGTGTGTGTGTGTGTGTGTGTGTGTTTTAGGAATGATGAACAGGAAAGGGGAAGGAAAAATCGCGCGCAATCCATGACCCATTTGTTAGGGTACTGTGCCGGCATTCGCCTGATATTGATAGGAGAAACCACAGAAAACTGCCGATGACAGCATCCACCCGCTAGAATTCTCCTCCAGACAGATAATGAATTCAATCTACCTATCTAGTTATTGTCGAAAATCCTGCCCCTGTCGGGACCCGAGCTTACGACCTCCCGGCCAGAGGCACTGCAGCGAAATAAGAAGATGCCCTGAGCCACCTCTCCCGGTTTGAGGGGTTGGATTAATTTATTGCTAATATTTCCGCGTAACTACTAGGGTCGTTAGTCCCGTATGTTTAGTTCATGTTTTGCACGGGAGGGGGCGGTGGTCTGCCGGTGGCAAGGCGCGATCGGGTTCCGACATACCGTCAGGTGAGAGCGTAGGCTTCCGCGGCCGGAGTCAGTGTTTACTAGGCTGTCCGGGTGACGCCGCGTCCATGGCGAAGGTGCCGACGTTTCGGTCGCCATTCTGCGACTTTCCTCAGGGCGTAATGCGGCATTACGCCTTGAGGAAGGTCGCAGAATGGCGTCCGAAACGTCGGCACCTTCGCCATGGACGCGACGTCACCCGGACAGCCTAGTAAATACAGACATACCGTCGGCTTGCGGTGTTTTCCCCAACCAGGTATCTCTCACCAGAGGGGCACCAGAACGAATTCCACCGCCCCAGACGGGACAGGCTCTTAGCTCCCGACCGGTCTCCCGCCGCGTGTGGTAGTGCATTGTACGTTAGTGTAAGAGTGTGCAAATGGTAAGGATAGGACAAGGAAGAGGCAAGAAAGAGCACGCGCGCTACGTGGCCCGTTTCTTAGCATACTGCACCGGCTTTCGCTTGGTATTGATCGGAGAAACCACGACAAACTACCGACGAGATCAGCCGGCCGCTATATTACCCCTACACACAGCGACCAAATCCGACCTAGTGGAAGGGTTGGAGTGAGCGGTTCAGGGGAGCTGTTCAAGCGAATGATTGCCACAAAAGAGGTAAAGGCCCCGCTAGGCAGGAAGTGGGTAGTGCGAGCGGCGCCGTGGGAGCGCGCGGGCGGTGGGCGGCTGGGCGCTGCGGCCCCGCGGGCGCGTGGGCGGCGCGAGGCACCGCGACGAGACAGAAATAGACGAACCGAGGCGGCGCGGTCTGGCTGACGGCGCGCGCCGGAGCGAAACAAATAGCCGTCCGCTCATATTTCTTGTTTCATTTTCGCGTGCGCCTCAGCCGTGTACAGGCTGTTGCCGAAAATGGAGTGGTGCCGTGAAATGTGCTATCTTCCTCACTCTACCTAAGATTCTTGTGCTCTTAATTTCTTTGTCTTTGTGCGGACGGGTATAGATCTTTTTCTCTACAGTTCTGACTTATTTTACGTTTTACACGCCTTTCTATCAATCATCTTCCATTGTTGAATTTGTTGCCATTCTTTTGATATTTTCTGGTCACTACTAATACATTTTTTCTTGATAATGTTGTTTTAGAATGTAGGAAAATATGGTAATTCTAAAAATAATCTCCGTAAGAATCAATATTCATTTTTTTTGAATAAAGCATAATGTGAAATTGAGTGAAACAACTACGTAAATACTTCGAAATGTATAAGATTATTTTGAAATTTACATGTAGAAAACTTCGTGTCATTTCCGTCTTTACGACGTTTTTTCACATTTCAAAAGCTTGGAACTGTTTTTGGTATCACCCTATACGTTCTGTTTCGTTTCCTGTAAGGTGCACATTCTGAACGGCGCAGTCTGGCGGGAACCCGTCCATGCCACCCGGGCTTAAACTGACTGTTATTAATGTGTTTTCCTGCAAAAGCGATATTGCTATTATAATACTTTCCATCCTAAAACTACTTATCTGGCTCTCATCAAAATATTAGGCTGCAGCTAAAGCACTCAAAAGGAAGTCGGAAGTGAAATGCATCTATCACGGGGGGGGCAAGCTGATCTGGGCACGTGATAATCTATTACGCTTTCTTTATCAATCACTGTCAGCCCACCCTCACTGGGGACCTCTGAGTTGGAAGAAGGCGGGCGGGATACGCGGGCTACAACGAGGGAGCTGTCGAATACGAGGGTGTATTGAATTTTGGCCCTAAGGAGTCTTCATATAAGTGTTTCCTGCTTAAATATGCGAAATCAACCCATTTATCAAGGAAAATGCAGATATGATTTTTTTCTCTTTGTAACAGACCTCTCGTTAGGTGGTAAGTTCCTTAAGCCTGTAATTTGTCGATGTGCTTTTACATTCTTTAAACATTCATGTTTACAATTATTAGAGAGAACGGTTATGGTTTATTTGCACATTAACTGCGTGTGGATCACAATTGAGAATTTTTAATTTTACAGTAACGGTCATTCTATATTCTTTGCATTCACAAGCTCGTAAAAAATCCTGACCGTTCAATAAATAAGTTGTCATGAAGCTGCATGCAGGACGTAAGAACAAATATGCAAAAATGGCACTTTTCTTTTGCCAATTCTTCCGAAACTGGTGTATTTCAATACGACTAGTATCAGTGTTACAACTAAGGAAGGAATTCAGTGAAGTAATTGCTGCAATAAACAACGCAGGAACAACTCACAATTTGCATTGAAAGAACGACCGTAGCAATGTAAATTTGAAATTACCAGTGGTTGACAATGGAACCATTGAGATTGACATTCTTGCGAACTGTAATAAGATAATGTTTTCAGGCAATAATACACATTTTTCAGCATCTTCGCAGGGTAACAGTAACGATGTCATAGGAATGCAACCCACCCATAACAAATCTGCATGTAGAACTATTTATTGATAAATTTATTTATTGAAAATTTAAAATCATTTTGCTGCCGACTGAAGTAATGTTTTGACAGATGTGAAATCTCAAATGTGTAAATATCAAGTAATCTCATATGTGAAATTTCTAATAATATATTGAATGTTTGTTCTGCAGTGAGCAACATTCAGAAGTTTTCCTGACGACGGAAGAACAAAATAAAGCAAATCATCCTAAGGTCTAAAAATTTTCATTTTCTCTTCTTTCGCAATAATACTATAACATAAATTAGTAACATTCTACAATTTATGAGAACCGAATCATTATAGAAAAAGCAAAAGTGCATGAATGTAGAAAGTGAAATAAAGAACAAAATTCTCTAGAGGACAGAGCCAACAATACCAGAGTAGGAAAATGTTACTTAGCACAGTACAATATGTTTACATCCAATACTTTTTATGATCACGAACACGTGTGCGTGGCTATAAAATTATCTCTAAAAGAAGAGATTGTGAAATTCCTGTAAGAACAAGGAATTTCATATCAATTTTAGTGTCTTCACTTTAGTGTTATGCCAGTCTCAGACCTGCTTGCATGTGCTACATCTTTTCCTGACATATCTTGATAGAGAAAAAACACAGGCACATAAAACCAGTAATTCGTCGGTAGCGTATATTTTACTTCATTGTTCTAATACAGACGCCAGCATAAAAGTCAGTTAACCAGGCGATAAAAAACAGATATAAGTACGAAAAGGAGAGAAGGAAATATGCACTGATGCCCATGCGCAAATGGAATACTGGATTTGGCGTCGTTGACTGACGTCTGCGACTTGAATCGACGGTTGGCCAATTTTTGGCTGAGTAGTTTTGACCTACAGCCTTTACTTGATGTCCTAATAATATAATTACTTTTTACCTAATACTCACTTCATACAGCAAAAAATGGGATACGTTTGCATTGTTTGCAATTAAGACATTCTGTGACTATAAACTATCTACACAACAAGGAGTCTACGTGGAAATATTACAGTAAGAGAATGCTGAATTTTATATTATTGTAATCATCTCATTTCCTCCTTACTAGAAAAGTACCGTAACGAGCTGGCTATTGTATTGCATGTTCTAGCATACTGTAAATGTATTTTTATTACATACGTAATATTTTTTCCTCAAAAGATTGTTTTTACGAAAGAAAACAAATGTTGAATAACTGGTTATTCCAAAAAAAAAGTCATATTTGTATTTTTTAACCATCCCCAGCTGTGACTGCCGGCAAAACTTTGGTAACGCTTAATCCTACCAACCAGATTCTCCCTTAAATGAGCGAAGAAATTAAAGCTACGGGTGGTAAAGAGGATGATGTAGTCCATTTAAAGTAAACGTTTACCCAGGAGAATAACAAAACCATAACATATCAGTAGTTCCCTGGCTATTCTTTGGTGCACATATCAACGTCCTAATGTACCTGAAGTAACCGATGGTGACTGGATTTCAGAGACTCACGCGCGAACAACTTCCCGAACTCCGTCCTGCTCCCCCGTTGAACCAACCGTTTCTAATTCTGCAGTCCAATATAAAGTACAAGTTCATTCCCGGATTTATGCGCAAAAACAAACAAAAACTTTAGCCGCTTGTCTTAAACATGAGAGATAAAAGACCTAACAAACGAATGTACTTGGAGATAAAAGCGACACGGCATTCTCTCAAAAACTTCCATACTAAACTGATTATGCAAATAAATACAGATGAAATTTATAAGACAAGCAAAAGCAGGCTACATGCGAGAGGCGGCGGCGCCGCGTAGCAGAATGGAGAGAAGGTGCTGCAGTTGGAAACCAGTTCGAAGCGGTGAACAGGGAAACTCCCAGTAAACAGCGAAGAACGAATAAAGAACACTCGAGTTTGATACAGGGGCATCAACTCACTTTTGAACCATGTATGGGACCTAGTTTTTCTAAGTAAAGGAAAAATCGAACTTTCCAATACGTATCCAATCATATAAAGTGTACTATACGTTTTTTAATCAGTGACACAATTATTGTTGTGACTTTTATAATCTGGTGTTCATTGTAATTAACAATAGGGAAGAACAGTAAGGTATTGAATAAATTACGATATTAGTGAGTTTCAGATATTATGGATTGTTTGTGGTAAGGTCTGAGCGACTGATGCTGTTTACAACAGTATTTTATCATGATTTTCCTCATTTACTGCCGATACCTAGAGGTACACATTGTCTTTCCCTTATTTCATTCTCAATATAAATTAACTGAATTTACTATCTTCGTATTATGAAAGCCTCTTTGAAAAACATGGGCAAGGAAATAATGAATTATGTGTTTCCAAGAGAAAACTTTGCCTGTTTCTCTTCCCAAGTAAAAATAACTCAAAATGGGCATACATGGAGACACATGGATACACGGTTCATGACAACAAATATTAAGAATCGTGTATATATATATAATAAACTTAAGCTTCCAAGCGACAAATCATTTAATCTATTTATATCAAATTATTTTGAATTAGGTCAAAAAGCAGTGAACTGAATGTGAATTTTAATTTTATAATACCCTTGTAGTAATTATTTCTACATTGAAACTGATGATGCAGTTAATAATAAGAATTTTTGTTGGTAATGAGAAGCACCAAAACAACTGTAAGCACGTAACTTAGTAGTAATTCCTGAACAAACAATTTAATGCACTTTAATCCATTTAGAAAGTAGATATAATTACATTAAACTGCGCTAAATGCGTTCCACAGGTTATAGCATAGGCAACCCTTACCGACAAGAATACCTGCGCAAGTTTACAACATTCATCTCAAATTTTCGGTACCGCGTGCAGAATAGCAACGCGCTCACGGAGACACTGAATTTGGCCAGGGCGGGTGACACCCGAACGTCCAACTCCGTTGTTCAGATTGTAGGTGCAATGAATGATCACCGCGTAGATATTCTCTCGCACATACGTCACCACACGCCACTACCGCTCTTAGCCACTTTGGCAACCCAGATAGTCAAACCAAATTTTTGCAGCTTAAAAATCTTAACCATGTGCAATACAGTTATTATAAACTATATTATTATATTAGTCTTACATTTCAAATGATACTTACTTTGCAATGCTCGTGGTTGTTTTGATAGTGTTCCGTTAATTCTTTGTTGATTACACGCAGATATGTGGAAATTATCTGGTCACCTGCAAATAAAATTGAATTTAAAAGTGAATTGCCTATTCTAAGATGTTGTGATATTATATCTCACCACATTTAATGATGAAGATAGCTGTTGAAAAGAGTTGGAGGCGAAAAAATCCTTTGAAGAACACATCAACATACGTATTCATTCCATTATTCTGATGATTCCTTGAAATTACACATTAATGTTTTTACTAAATACTAACATTATTGTTTTGAAAATACTTATTGTATTGTGTTGGAATATTCAGATAAATCAACAAATATTATTCTTATTCTTTTTCAAAATAATTTTGTCTCCCACTTATTCCCAGAGATCGCAACCCCTCTTGATTCAAACGTCACGTTCATTCACTTTGTTACGGTGTGATACCGTCGCCAAACCTCCTCACGAATAATTCCCGAGAGAAAGAATCACATTTTTTGAACCTCCGGCACACTTATCACTCCAAATAGTGAACCTGACATCTCAAGCGAAGATAAGCCACAGAGGTTCAATGAAAAATCGCTACTTTTGTGGCTTCCGAAGCTCCGAAGTGGTTGTGCTTCAGACAAAATTCAATCATCCGCAAGAGGCTGTAAATCATTCGCAAATAAAATCTATCCCAGTGTATACTATTGATAACTTCTCAGGAAGCAGGATACTCTTATTTCCACGCGGTTTTGAAAATTGCACAGCTACTGTGAATCAAAGAAGCGTTCAGACGTTTCATGTTCCGTTTTGGGGGAAAACAAATTCTTTAATGTGACATCCTAGATAAGTGAAATGAAACATAAAATCAATGACAAGGATGTTGTTGATTGTATTTTATAGTGGAAATTTGTCATACGAAAAAAAATATTATATATGAAATTAAAATAGACGTTATCATCATTGATGGCGACATTTTTGAACTTTTTATTCACATCCGATAAGCATTGAAAGGCTAAACCACCACTACAACTTCAGAAATTTTCTAATAATGAACGATGAAACTTAAACACTAACAAGTTTCGTTTCTAGCCGAGATCAAAAAAAAACAGGAAAGTAACACGGGAAAATCTGTGGCATTCTTTAGTATCACTAGTTCGATATTTAGAGCGTTAAAATGACAGCAATTGAAAGAGTTGGCCCTTTGAACGTGAAAATATTTTGGACAGTGACAGAGGAATCCCGTTTTTTGGAGTATACATTTTTAATAACAATAATTATTCAATTAGGGCGCGTATTACAGGAGATAAGTCAAGTTATTAAACTTTATTGACAAAATTGAAATGTCAAAAGTATTATAACGTAAAGTAATATATATATATATATATATATATATATATATATATGTGTGTGTGTGTGTTGCGTTGTGTGTGTGGTGGTGTGTGCGTGTTGTGTGTGTGTGTATTTGTTGAGTGTTGTGTATAACACACATACTATAATTTATATTGCACAGTTCCGAGTTTGTTCGCAACCCACTTGATTTCCAGCTCATTGTCAAAGCCTCAAATACCATCGCTGCGAGCCATTGTTGAAAACCGCCCGCCATCACTGCGGCTACCTCCCCCAAGGATGATGTGGTGAGAGGTCGTGTTCGTAACGAAATGTGTTGCTGCAAGCTTTCACGTTCCCAGGCCTCGTCAATGGAGGAAGGAGTGACATCAGAGCAGGTACGGCTTCGACGAACCTGTACTTCTCTGGCCAAGAGTGGCTGTTTTTATGCAAGGCCAAGACTGCTGATTACAACCGCCCCTGTAAGTTCATATTTGCAGAGCACCGTGAAGGGCTTGTACTCGCGTGGTCATTTTCACCTTTGAGAATTTGGGGCCAACAGCTTCCCCTTTTTTAAGAAATTAATTTGCTTCGTTTTTATAATAAATCATGTTTAAGTAATGCACTTTTCTAACCACAGATTATTGGAGAATACTGTCTGTCCAGAAATATTTCATTTATTTTTACCATTAAATATTTTAAACCGTTTCGAGCTTCTTTTTAATATTCATATTTTGGAGATTTTATATGGCGTTAAAAAGAAACGCTTCTATTTAACTTTAATTTTTCAATATTGTTTAAAAATATTTTTAGCGGTAACACCCAACTTTTTTTAACTGTTATGAAAATTATTGTTGCATGTTTTTGGGAACATTAACATCACCCGGGCTACTCCCCACGATGCCTGTAATTTAAGGCGCAGGCGCCCTGACAGTGAACTGCCATTTGAGAGCTCCTTCTCCCGGGGAAGAAGAGTGTCGGCAGGGCTGGGGGGGCGCCAACGGGCTCTGCGTTCATCTGTCTGTTGGCGACAAGATGGTGGCTTTGTGCAAGGCAGACTGCTGAACACTGTAGGTATGTTATTACTCTTATTTAACAATTCATCATACACTTCTCATAAGAACACAAATCTCTGATAACTGAAATGTCTTTTGCCAAATAGCCATTGGAATTGCTTATGAAGTTAATAATAAGAATTTTTGTTGGTAATGAGAAACACCAAAATAACTGTAAGCACGTTCCTTAGGAGTAATTCCCTGAACAAACCATTTAATGCACTTTAATCCATTTAGAAAGCACATAGAATTAAATGAAACTGCGCTAAATTTGTCCCGCATAGCGTAGGCAAACCCTGACCGGAAAGAATGCCTGTGCAAGTTTACAACATTCATCTTAAATTTTATCACCACCTGCAGAATAGCAATGCGCTCACGCGGTCGCCGAATTTGGCCAGGGCACGTGCCTCAGATTTCCCCGTTGCTCAGATTGTGGATGCAATGAATGATCGACACGAAGATATTCTCTCGCACATACGTCACCACACGTTGGGTGACGTTCTTTCCATGTGCAGAAGATTCTCCATCTCGTAATCGAACGATTTTTTTTTGCTAGGACTTTTTCCAGCCGACAACCGGTTACCTTTTACGTCGCGATGGGACGAATATTCGACCATACAATAGACACCAACCAACACACTTGCGGACTCCTCTGATCTGCGGTCAGCAGAACGCGAGGCTATAAGCGAGAATCCATTCACGATGAGCGACAAACAACCATCCCAAGGTGGAACCCCAGCCCGCGGCCATTCGGACAGTGGCGCTGAGTCCGAACACGCTCTTAGCCACTTCGGCAACTCAGATCGACAAACAAGATTTTTGTTTTTTTTTTAATGTTAACCATGTGCAATACAGTTATTATAAAGAACTGTCTTACATTTGAAATGATACTACTTAAAATGAGGTTCAGTGAAAAATCGCTACTTTTGTGGCTTCCGAAGCTCCGAAGTGGTTGTGCTTCAGATAAAATTCAATCATCCGCAAGAGGCTGTAAATCATTCGCAAATAAAATCTATCCCAGTGTATACTATTGATGACTTCTCAGGAAGCAGGATACTCTTATTCCCACGCGGTTTTGAAAATTGCACAGCTACTGTGAATCAAAGAAGCGTTCAGACGTGTCCTCTAAATGTTCCGTTTTGGGGGAAAACAAATTATTTAATTTGACATCCTAGATAAGTGAAATGAAACACAAAATCAATGACAAAAATGTTGGTGATTGTATTTTATAGTGGAAATTTGTCATAGGAAAAGAAATATTATATATGAAATTAAAATAGACGTCATCATCATTGATGCAGTTGATGAGAACAGGCTAAAATAGTTTATAAGTGTAGCTATCTTCAGTGTATCCGTTTGAAAGCGAAAGATTGTCATAAGGGTTTTAGGATTGACCCGCTTTGTAAAAAGAAACAGGGTTTCACGAAAAGTTCACGAACTATTTAGAGCGGAGGGAAAATCATCCTAGAGGTACTGCAAAATACACTAAGTAGTGTTATGAGAAAATCAACGTGTAGAGAGCTAAAAGGCATGTTAAATGATATATTAGATGCACGAGAACTAATTGTTCGCCACATAAGTACACGTTAATGGAAATAAGAAAATGTCTTTTTTTCTTGGGTTTGACAACGAAAAACAGTGATTACAAATACTAACTGGTTTTAAAACCACAATGTTAATCACTCCATATTATTACAATACTTTTCGGAAAACATTCTAATTCGTTCAGAAATTCAAAGAAACGTAATAAAAATACCAATGCATATTTAATATATGCTTCTTATTTTCAATATATTTCATCATTTTGAACCGTTAATAATGTTGCACAGCAGTTTGGAGGAATTCCAATTGCCAAAAGGAAAGACAATTCAAAAGAAAAAAACAAGAAAGGGAATAGAATTGCTAAATAATCTCTCAGAATCTCCATCTTTAGCACAAATATTGATTATAGCGTAGCGGTAAAATACTGTAGAATAGCTGCGGAATTGTCTGACAAAATAGGCTCTACTTTCTCAAGAAGGGTTTAATATGTTGGCAAGAATGCGGGGAGGATGTTAAAAAAAACTACTCTCTCTGAGGCAGCTCATTCATCTTCTTCCTTTGATCTGAAATAGGCGGCATTACATTGCTAGTTAATAAGGTTTTAAGTCGATTTCAGAGACTAAGAACCTTGTTATAGGCTGAAATATGAATATAGAATACGTAAATTAATGGAAAACAAGGCCAATGTAATTACCTCATTCCTACTTATTACCTCATTCAGGAGTTAACAAACACAACATTAAGGAAGTATCTATTACTTCTATTATAGTGTAAAAGAAGTAGACAATGCATATTCTGCATAACTTCTACAAGACTACTTTTGTTCGGTTGTGTATTCGTATGACAATATAATGCTGTGCATAAATCTCGTACACTGGCAAATAAAAATATGACATCCCGTATCAAAAAGGATTTGCTATTCCAGACATGTCACATAGACCGATGACGTTTTTCGACCTCTCAAAAGTTTTTTTGTGAAAAAGAGCTTAAAATTATATTTTCACAAAAGCGCTTAAACGACATTTTATCCAAAATGGCTTCAATTTTTCAACGAAAAGTAGCACATTCGAGGATAACTCTTCTGTAATATTCTCTATGTCATATTTCAGTTGTATCCATAGAGGAAAGAAAAAATTGAGAAAATGTGAAACTAGTGGTGCTATAGAACGACACAGACTTTTCCGTATTAGTTTTCTATTTGGACTTGCGACATACTCTTGTCAGCTGCCACCTGTCGCCACCCAAAGTACATTTTTTTGACATTTCCTAAATTTTTCAGTTTCTTGATAGTAGAACGGAAATATTATTTTAATATTACTAAAAAAACAATAAAAACTCGTCCTAAATGACAATTTCCTTTGAAAAATTTTTAGAAACTTTTAAGAAAATGGTTTTTAAAGGCTACGAAATTTGAGGCTCCTTTTCACAGAGAAGTTTTGAAATGTAGAAAAACTTCTAATGAAGTTATTTGAAGCACATTAATTTACAAATACAACAGTGTTTACAAATCGCTACAAATGTGCATAAGTGGCGTGAGAAATGTTTCAAAAATTACATTTCTGTAATTTAAAAAAATCAAAAATATACCCCAAAATGAACTTATCGTCATATTAAACTGTGCAATAGCACTATCCCTTTGAAAAGTTCGAAGAAAAAATTGGAGCTATTTATGAGAAAAAGACGTGAAAATGGGGAATTTTGAGCCAGTTTTTACACAAAGCTGTACGGTTTTCGATAAACTGTATATAACATTATTGAAACCACATGTACTCATGAATATGGGAACAAATCGCCGATAATGTAATATAAACGACGTGAGAGACAAGTAAAAAATACTTTTCAGTTTCAAAACAATGTGCATGACCTTAATGAAAAACTCGCTATGGAATACAAATTTTATTTAAAGAGAGAACTTTTATCTTCTATTTTGTAGTTGATGGAATGCGATGCAAAAAATCTAGACTTTTGCAATTTTCGAAAATTCAGAGTTAACCGTGAAAATCTGACATATGCCACGTTTATAAGTGTATTATACTCTATTATTTCAAGAAATATAAATAAAAGAATTGGGGCCGTTTTTGAGAAATGTTGATACTCTTTTTGATAAAATTTACATTGGGCGGCGATATAAGGCAGATGGCAAGAATATGTGGCAAGCCCGAATAGCTAGCCGGTACCAAAGACAAGAGAAAACTAATACGGGAAAGTCCGAGCCATTCTATACCACCACTAGTTGATTTTGGAACATTAGTTCAACATGAATGATGGGTTCATAGTGATGCAAGGGCCGAGCTGTATACGAATGCCGGAGTTTCCATAAAATTATTAGGTATGGCGACATTTTTGTACTTTTTATACACATCCGATAAGCATTGAAAGGCTAAACCACCACTACAACTTCAGAAATTTTCTAATAATGAACGATGAAATTTAAACACTAACACGTTTTGTATCTAGCTGAGATAAAAGAAAACAGAAAAGTAACACGGGAAAGTCTGTGGCATTCTTTAGTACCACTAGTTGGCCCTTTGAACGTGAACATATTTTGGACAGTGAGAGAGGAATCCCGTTTTTTGGAGTATACATTTTTAATAACAATAATTATTCAATTAGGGCAAGTAGTAAAGGAGATAACTGTATTTTTTTCCAGAAAAAGTACACTAGAGTATTGCTTTCTACAGTACTATCATTGAATATAGGAGGATAAGTGCATTTTAATTTAGACATTAAACTTGTTACAGTCCCACTTGATTTCAGCTCATTGTCAAAACCCCAAATACCATTGCTGCGAGCCATTGTTGAGAACCGCCGTCATCACTGGGGCTACCTCCCCAAGATGATGTGGTGAGAGGTCGGGTTCGTAACGAAGTGTGTTGCTGTCAAGCTTTCACGTCCCTGCGCCTCGTCCAAGGGAGGAAGGAGTGACATCAGAGCAGGTACGGCGTCGACGAACCTGTACATTCTCTGGCAACTGAGTGGCTGTTTTATGCAAGGCAGACTGCTGATTACAACCGCCCTGTAAGTTCATATTTGCAGAGCACCGTGAAGGGCTTGTACTCGCGTGGTCATTTTCACCTTTGAGAATTTGGGGCCACCGGCTCCCCTTTTTTTAAGAAATTTATTTTTGTTCGTTTTTATAATGTAAATCATGTTTAAGTATGCACTTTCTAACCACAGATTATTGGAGATATGTCTGTCCAGAAATATTCATTTATTTTTTACCATTAAATATTTAACCGTTTCGAGGCTCTTTTAATATCATATTTTGGTGATTTAATATGGCGTTAAAAAGAACGCTTATTTAACTTTTTATGTTTTCAATATTGTTTAAAAATATTTTAGCGGTAACACCCAACTTTTTTAACTGTTATGAAAATATATTGTTGCATGTTTCTTGGGAACATTAACGTCACCCGGGCTACCTCCCCACGATGCTGTAATGTTAGCGCAGGCGCCTGACAGTGACTGCCAATTGCAGAGCTCCTTCTCCCGGGGAAGAAGAGTGTCGGCAGGGCTGGTGGGGCGCCAACGGGCTCTGCGTTCATCTGTCTGTTGGCGACAAGATGGCGGCTTTGTGCAAGGCAGACTGCTGAACATTGTAGGTATGTTATTACTGTTATTTAACAATTCATCTTACACTTCTCATTAAAACACAAATCTCAGATAACTGATATGTCTTTTGCCAAATAGCCATTGGAATTGCTTATGAAGTTAATAATAAGAATTTTTGATGGTAATGAGAAGCACCAAAATAACTGTAAGCACGTTCCTTACGAGTAATTCCTGAACAAGCCGTTTAATGCACTTTAGTTCATTTAGAAATAACGCTTATTTAACATTTTAATTTTTCAATAATGTTTAAAAATATTTTAGCGGTAACACCCAACTTTTTTTAACTGTTATGAAAATATATTGTTTCATATGTTTCTTGGGAACATTAACATCACCCGGGTTACCTCCCCACGATGATGTAATGGGAGCGCAGGCGTCTGACAGTGATTGCCAATTCCAAAGCAACTCTCCCCTGGAAGGAAGAAGTGTCGGCAGGGCAGGTGGTTCGCCGACGGGCTCTGCGTCCATCTGTCTTCTGGCAACAAGATGGCGGCTTTGTGCAAGGCAGACTGCTGATCACTGTAGCTATGTTATTACTCTTATTTAACAATTCATCAAAACTTCTCATAAGAACACAAAGCTCAGATAACAGAAATGTCTTTTGCCAACTAGCCATTGGAATTGCTTATGAAGTTAATAAGAATTTTTTATGGTAATGAGAAGCACCAAAATAACTGTAAACACGTTCCTTACGAGTAATTCCTGAACAAACCGTTTAATGCACTTTAATCCATTTAGAAAGAACGCTAATTTAACCTTTTATTTTTCAATAATGTTTAAAAATATTTTAGCGGTAAACCACAACGTTTTTTAACTGTTATGAAAATATATTGTTTCATATGTTTCTTGGGAACATTAACATCACCCGGGTTACCTCCCCACGATGATGTAATGGGAGCGCAGGCGTCTGACAGTGATTGCCAATTCCAAAGCAACTCTCCCCTGGAAGGAAGAAGTGTCGGCAGGGCAGGTGGTTCGCCGACGGGCTCTGCGTCCATCTGTCTTCTGGCAACAAGATGGCGGCTTTGTGCAAGGCAGACTTCTGATCACGAGGTCCTGTACCGATGTTATTATTTTTATTTAATAATTTATCTTAAGCTTCTCATCAAAACAAATCTCAGATAACAGAAATGTCTTATGCGTAATAGCCACTTTTTTATGTGGGTCTTTTTATTAGAATTATTTATCAACGCTTCACTACCTAGTTTGACAGTCACTGCCTAATTGATTTCAATACATTGAAATTGTTGTACAAATATTATATAAAATATTGCAATGTGTAGTTAATTTCAAAGGAGCAATTACCACAGTAAATTGAGATGCGAAGTAACAATACGAAAACCATTGCACCCAGTGAGGTTCGTCCAATTGCAACATTGATCAACCATCATTTCAAGTGATCTCAAGAAAACTGAAGAAATTACTTGTCAAATTAACGACGTGGAAACCAGACTATCGACGCAGTCTTTCGAGGAAGACGAATACTGCGTCGGCTTAAAAAGAGAAGACGAGGAGGGGAGTGAGAGTTAGCTTACGGAAAGAAATTGACGCGACGAAAATCCCTCTCCCGATCACTCGCCGCGCACACGCAAGGGTTACATTATGTTCCTTCGTGTCTCTCCACGTTCCTTCGTGTCTCTCCACGTTCCTTCGTGTCTCTCCACGTTCCTTCGTGTTATTTCGTTTTTCCAGAGTTTTCATGTTCCTTCGCGTTGCAGGATTTCTTCATGTTCCGCGGAGGCCTGGCTTATGGTCGTAACGTGAAGAGCCCCGAGTAAAAATCCGCGTCCCAATACAAACGTCCGAGTCTTGTAGAGGCAAAAATATACAAGCATGATTCTGAATATCATTTATTCTTACAATCGTATATCTACATCACAAATGTTCAATTTATGCAAAAATGGAAAAGAAAATGTGCAAACGTCTGACATGTAAGTTATACCTTCGATTTCGTTAGGAACCTAAAAACTCGGGTCAAATAAATCAGTGAAATGGTTCTCTTCTCATACTGCGCTCAACGAGTGAATTCTCATACTTGGCGCATCACTGCCTTCGACGGAGCTGTCGTAATGTGACGAAGGCAGAAGCTTCGCAATTCCCGTGTGCCGTCCAATTGTTTGCTGCTCCAGGGCTGCATTTTCCGCTCAATTGACAGTATTTTGTTTTTGCTACTGCAGACCACTAATCTATATTCTTAATTATAGTTACTAATGAAACAATTAACCCATAATAATAATTTTCAATGCTTGAAGAGATTAAAATAAAACGATGCAGCCTCTTTCTATAGGTGTATGTATTTCGTTAGATACTTAGTAACTCGGGGGAAATCCTAAAATAAGGTGCAGTTCGACGTCGGTGAAAAGGCTAAATTTTAATTATTTTGTGTGTATTTTTATTATTTAATTATTATTTAATTTATTATTAACACATTGGTGCAGATATTTTATGGATCGGCGTATAATGAAATTAGTTAACAATTTTTTCAACATATTCTTCTTATGAAAGTACAAAATTGCAATCGCCAACTTTAGAAATACGTGCTTACAGAGACTACTTTCTGACAAAACGCATGCTTAGTGCCGTTATATACGACAAAACAAAGTACACTAAAATTTGGTGTTGGTTTCTATGATGTATGTTCAAAATGTAAACCATCAAGTGCAACAAATTGTTATTTCAAAGATTATTTAACATGACGAAATATTGCTGTATGGACGCAAAACATCTCGCGTTATTCAATTATATTTGTAGGTCCCTAACACCTTTTGGAGACAGTCGCCCATTCCACATTCGTCTCGTTTGTGGTTGCCGCAAACTTTAAATCATACATCTCTAAACAAAGCACCTGGCTTCTTGAAGATGCCTGAACTGGGGACTTTATGAATAGAAACATTTTCATAAAAATATTCGAGGGTTTTGCAGTTAAGCATTTAAGTACTTATTGTATCCAACAATCACTAATAGTCAGAATGAACTTGACATGTCCATGCAATAGAACACATTTTACAACCTTTTACATTATAGGTGAGACTTCAAACATACCAAACACAATTTTTAACTTTTACAGTAACATGTCTAGTGATTTATTTCTTAACTTACACTTCCATCTCGTAAAAAAACACATTTTCAATATATCTTACACTGCTTTGAGAATAAGTGTCGATATTCCGATATTCAGTCATTTAATGAATAAATCGGTTCTATCTCCTCTTAGCTAGATAAACTTCGACCCAAAATATATTTTTTAAAGAAACATTGCATTCCAACAACAGCAACTGAATCATTATACAATGGTCTAAAACCAAGAACCAAACCACCAATTAGAGTTGCAATGAAATATCTACCATGAAAACCATCACGTGGTATCGAAATAAAGTACAAGTAAAGGCCATAATTAGAATCATTATGAGTCTTTAATTGAATCTGTGCTTGATGCAGACGTACCTGCCGCCGCCATCCGCTCAACCCTCCAGACATTTCTTCCGCTCCCACGGATACTACACCATTTTACCCAGTGGACTTCGATACTACGGCTTATTACCCAGTGGATTTTGATACTTCGGCTTATTATCAAGT
>BOPP01000047.1:2463273-2515513 GCA_017312745.1 Gryllus bimaculatus | reverse complement strand
ACCCAGTGGATTATTGTACTTCGACTATAAATTACCCAGTGATTTTGGATACTTCGCTTATTACCCAGTGGATTTTATACTTCGGGCCTTATTATCAAGTGGATTTTGGATATTCGCTTATTACCCAGGTGGATTTGATTACTTCGGCTTATGACCCAGTGAGTTGAACTTCGCTTGATTACACAGTGGATTTGATACTTCGGGCTTATTACCAAGTGGATTTTGATTAACTTCGGCTTATTACCCAGTGAATTTGATACTTCGGCTTATTACCCAGTGGATTTGATTTATACTTCGGCTTATTACAAAAGTGGATTTTGATACTTCGGCTGATTAACCCAAGTGGATTTTGATACTCGCTTATTACCCAGTTGATTTTTGATACTTCGGCTTATTACCAGTGGATTTGATACTTCGGCTTATTAACCAGTGGATTTTGATACTTAGCTTATTACCCAGTGGATTTTTGATACTTCGGCTTATTACAGTGGATTTTTATATTTCGCTTAATTACACAGTGATTTTTGATACTTCGCTTTATTACCAAGTGGATTTGATACTTCGGCTTATTACCCAGTGGTTTTGATACTTCGGCTTATCACCCCGTGGATTTTATACTTCGGCTCATTACCCAGTGGATTTTTTATACTTCGGCTTATTACCAAGTGGATTTTGATACTTCGGCTTATTTACCCAAGTGGATTTTAACTTCGCCTTATTTACCCAGGATTTTTGATAACTTCGCCTTATTAACCCAGTGGATTTTGATACTTCGGCTTATTACCCAGTGGATTTTGATACTTTCGGCTTAT
This sequence comes from Gryllus bimaculatus, assembly GCA_017312745.1. Lineage (NCBI taxonomy): Eukaryota > Metazoa > Arthropoda > Insecta > Orthoptera > Gryllidae > Gryllus > Gryllus bimaculatus. The sequence continues at coordinate 2,514,701 of BOPP01000047.1, read as the reverse complement.
TACCCAGTGGATTTTGATACTTCGGCTTATTTACCAGTGGATTTTGATACTTCGCATATTACCCAGTGGATTTTGATACTTCGGCTTATTACCCAGTGGATTTTGATACTTCGGCTTATTACCCAGTGGATTTATACTTCGCGCTTATTACCAGTGGATTTTGATACTTCGGCTTAGTACCAAGTGGATTTGATACTTCGCGCCTTATCTACAAGTGGATTTTATACTTTCGCTATTACCAAGTGGGAATTTTGATACTTCGGCTTAATTACCAAGGTGAATTTTGAATACTTCGGCTTATACCAAGTGGATTTTGATACTTCCGGCTGATTACCAAGTTGGATTTGATTACTTCGGGCTTATTACCAAGTGGATTTTGATACTTCGGCTGAGTACCAAGTGGATTTTTGATACTTCGGTTATTACCAAGTGGATTTGATACTTCAGGCTTGATTACCAAGTGGATTTTTGATACTTCGGCTTATTACCAAGTGGATTTTGATTTACTTCGCGCTTTTATCAAGTGGATTTTGATACTTCGGCTATTACCAAGTGGATTTTGATATTTTCGGCTTATTACCAAGTAGATTTGATACTCGGCTTATTACCAAGTGGATTTGGAATACTTCGGCTATACCAAGTGAATTTTGATACTCGGCTTATTACCCAGTGGATTTTGATACTTCGGGCTTATTACCAAAGTGGAATTTTGCATACTTCGCTTTTTACCCAGTGGATTTTGATACTTCGGCTTCAGTTACCAGTAAAAATTTTTTTTTGATACTTCGCTTATGTTACCCAGTAAATTTTGATACTTCGCTTATTACCAGTTGGATTTTGATACGTCGGCTTATTACCCAGTGGATTTTATACTTCGGTTATACAGTGGTTTTGATGACTTCGCTTTATTACCCATGATTGATACTGTCGCTTATACAGTGGATTTATACTTCGCTTATTACCCAGTGGAATTTTTGAGTACTTCGCTTATTTACAAGTGGATTTTGATACTTCGGCATTAGTTACCAGGTGGATTTGAGACTTCGGCTTATTACCAGTGATTTTGATACTTCGGCTTATTACCCAGTGGATTTGATAACTTCGGCTTATTACCCAGGGATTTTTGATACTTCGCTTATTACCCAGTGGCATTTGATACTTCGCCTTATTACCAAGCTGGAATTTGATACTTCGGCTTATTACCCAGTGCGGATTTTGGTGAGTACTTCGGCTTATTACCAAGTGGAATTTGATACTTCGCTTATTTACCCAGTGGATTTTTATAACTTCGGCTTATTACCCAGTGGATTTTGATACTTCGCTTATTACCCAGTGGATTATTGATACTTCGGCTTGATTACAAGTGATGTTTGATTACTTCCGGCTTATTACCAAGTGGGATTTTGATACTTCGGCTTATTTACCCAGTGGATTTTGATACTTCGCTATTACCCCAGTGGATTTTGATACTTCGGTTATTACCAGTGGATTTTAGATTTACTTCGGCTTATGTACCCATGGATTTTGATAACTTCGGCTTATTACCAGTGGATTTGATACTTCGGCGTATTAACCCAGTGGATTTCTGATACTTCGGCCTATTACCCCATGGATTTTGATACTTCGGCTTATTACCCAGTGGATTTTTGATACTTCGGCCTTTATTACCCAGTGGATTTTGATACTGTCCGGCTTATTACCCATTTGGATTTTGAGCTACTTCGGCTTATTACCAAAAGCGGATTTTGATACTTCGCTTACAAGTGGATTTGATACTTCGGCTTGATTACCAAGTGGATTTTTGATACTTCGGCTTATTACCAAGTGGATTTTTGATACTTCGGCTTATTACCAAGTGGATTTTGATACTTCGCTTATTACCAGGTGGATTTTGATACTTCGGCTTATTTACCCAGTGGAGTTTTGTACTTCGGCTTATACCCATGGATTTTGATACTTCGGCTTATTACCCCAGTGGATTTTGATACTCGGTTATTACAAGAGGATTTTGATACTCGGACTTATTACCAAAGTGGATTTTGATGACTTCGGCTTATTACCAAGTGGATTTTGATACTTTCGGTTGATTACCAAGTGGATTTTGATACTTTCGCTTATTACAAGTGGATTTGTACTTCGGCTTATACCCAGTGGATTTTTGATACTTCGGCTTATACCCAGTGGATTTTTGATACTTCGGCTTATTACCAACGTGGATTTTATACTTCAGTTATTTACCAAGTGGATTTTGATTCTCGCTATTACCAACGTGGATTTTGATACTTCCGGCTTATTACCAAGTGGATTTTGATACTTCGCTTATTACCAAGTGGATTTGATACTCGGCTTATTACCCAGTGGATTTTATGATCTAACGCTAATTTTTCTAGAAGATGTGTAGATACAGTTTTAGATACATGATTTTGATACTACCTTTTATCTTCAAGATACTCCTGGTTATGTATACAGAATTCTGATATTTTTCGTACAAGACCTACATTTTTCTACGATGTCCTTCTTTAATATTTTATGGTAAGTGATATTAATGCGATCTTTTTATTGTAGTATTGTTGTGTAAAAGAATTAGACATTCAATGAATTCTATTATATTGGTCTTCTTGTTGCCACAAAATCTTCCTAAATTCAATTTGTGTGATTTTTATTTGTCATGTATAAACCAATTAATTTAATGCAATGTTTCTTTCGGTGTTTCCTTACTATTTCAGGCATGTGAGTACAGAGATATTTCATTGCAATTTATTTCATTCTACGTTTGTGAGTTTTAAAAAAAGTGTTTAATATTAATTTTTGAATACATTAATTAATCGTATAAAAATTAGTAATGAATTACCATTATTAACAATTATACACAAAGCATTGTGGAATGTAATGTTGCTTGAATATTGATGTAAATTGCAAATAATACATTTAGAAATTATTATCTCCATGAGACTGGTAATTAATTTGATACAATTTAAATATTACATGTTTTATGTTAATTCTCGCAAATGTTATTTTTTGCACACCTAACACAAACTTTCTCACGTTTTGTTTTATGTCTACCATTTTTTCATATCTTCATGTCTCTTCGGTATGCGTTTTCATTCTTCTTTTACTGTTCTCATTGTATTGAATCACATTGAAATCAATGGTGGTGATACTGGTTGAGTTGATGAGTAGTAAATCTTACAAAACGTAAGTTATGTTCTTGCCTAGGTTTACGCGAAGTTGGTTTGGGATTGCGTGATGATGAGACAGTCCTAAACTTGGAAAATATTACTCGGCGCCGCCCTCCATATTGTTTCTATCGTTGGGTACTTGAAAAAAATACTCCATTTCATCCCAAAATTACATAAGAAACAAGTTCACCCGGAAAATTAACATTTAATTTACTGAGGAAAACAAAAACCTTTTTTTTTAACCAAATCTCCCCCTTCTTTTCTCCTTGGGATTTTGATACTTCGGCTTATTACCCAGTGGATTTTGATACTACGCTAATTTTTCTAGAAGATGTGTAGATACAGTTTTAGATACATGATTTTGATACTACCTTTTATCTTCAAGATACTCCTGGTTATGTATACAGATGATTCTGATATTTTTCTACAAGACCTACATTTTTTCTACGATGTCCTCCTTTAATATTTTATGGGTAAGTGATATAATGCGATCTTTTTATTGTAGTATTGTTGTGTAAGAATTAACATTCAATGAATTCTATTAATATTGTCTTCTGGTTTGCACAAAATCTTCTAAATTCAATTTTGTGATTTTTATTCTTGTTCACTTATAAAACAATTATTTAATGCAATATTACTCTCGGTGTTTCCTACTATTTCAGGCATGGTACAGAGATATTTCATTGCGAATTTATTTCATTCTACGTTTGTGAGTTTTAAAAAAATTGCGTTTAATATTAATTTTTGAATACATTAATTAATAGTATAAAAATTAGTAATGAATTACATTTTATTAACAATTTATACACAAAGTATTGTTGGAATGTAATGATAGCTTTGAATATTGCATGTAAATTGCATAATAATACATTAAATTATTATCTCCATGAGACTGGTATAATTTGATACAATTAATATTACATGTTTTATGTTAATTCTCGCAAATGTTTATTTTTTTGCACACTAACACAAACTTCTCACGTCTTGTTTTATGTCTACCATTTTTCTCATATCTTCATGTCTCTTCGGTATGCGTTTTCATTCTTCTTTTTACTGTTCTCATTGTATTGAATCACATTGAAATCAATTGGTGGTGATACTGGTGGTGATGAGTAGTAAATCTTACAAAACGTAAGTTATGTCTCCTAGTTTACGCGAAGTTGTTTGATTGCTGAGTGATGAGACATCCTAAACTTGGAAATATTACTCGGGCCCTCATATTGTTTCTATCTTGGGTACTTGAAAAATACTCATTTCATCAAATTACATAATAACAAGTTCACGGAATTAACATAAATTACTGAGGAAAACAAACTTTTTACCATGTCAGAATTTGCAATGAAGACCAGTGCATAAAATTTTCCTTCATTTTCTTATTTACAAAACTATACTTGCGAGAATGAAAATTTTAACATATTAGAAAAACAAATACGGTGATTGCTGCAGAAACTTTGTGAGAATCCATGTGGATAGGAGCAAAAGAAGTAATCTATCATATTTAAAGTATATTTTCACTAAATTCGGATCTTGCATTCATGCATACATGTTTCGTGACTACCTCATCATTAGTGTCTCTGTCACTATCACATATTCCGGGTATTCCATTTGCAACGGCTGTTTGCAATAACTCGAAAAGGGCGCATTAAAATCAAGCAAAGTAGATAAAATAATGAAAATTGTTCTTATTGACGTTTGACGGAGCCAATTCCACGATACAATCGACCCCCCCCCCCCCGAGTGGCGATAAAGAGACAAAAAAAGGAAAATGGGAACCCCGTCTTCAATTAGATTCAGATTCTCCGGGGGGGAATCATATATTTTGTATTTAACGTGTTTTGCCCTTTTGGTTCGGTCGTTAAGGCAGTTTGAAACCTATTTTAACTCACGTGAAGAAGGGTTACGGGCAAGGGAACTGTTAAATTTTAATATTAGCCTGACGGTCAACAGGAACAAACAAGTAATTAAATATGGAAACTGATGAGAAATGACTTTATGAACGAAAACTAGAAAACATTCAAAAGCAAGCAAAAAATGTTCATAACGGTCTCATACTCTTCTAATAAAGTAAGTTTACGTAATTTCGCTAATTTTGACTGTCTCCAAAAACATTCTACTAATGTTATCAAAGAATAACAGTTTTATGGGCCACACTACTGTATTTGACGTTGTTGCGCAGTTTCTAGGAATGATGTTTGAGATATCAAAATTTGATACAGAACTTCATCTTTAACATATCTTTCGTGATGTGAATTTCTGGAGAATGTTGTCATTATTTTATATATCTTGTTCACAGTTGGTGTGTTGTTGTCCATCCTCTTCTGAATCCTATTCTATTCTCCAGAGAGTATACAAACGCGTGCTGGACAGGTCCTTTGTCTACGGTCCTAGTGTTTACATTTGTTCTTGCGTCATCGAAAAGAGTGGAAAAAATTTCAGTGGGTTCGAAGCGATGAAATACACTGGGCAGACTCACGCAAGTCATTTCTTCTCGAGCTGATAAATCTACTTGGAGAACATAACAGTTGTTTCTGTGAACGAGAGAAGGATCGCCCATGCGAAAATATTCTCTGAGAAAGAAAGTACACAATGGATGGGATATATCGATATGATTCACAGCTTTCGTGTCGCTGCCGTGGCATTGCAAATAGAATGGGAGGAAACGATAAGAAAAATGTCTTTCACGGCATAGAGCTGGTAGAGTGTCATTCGGAATTTATTCCTTGCGTTCTTTCAATGGAGAAGCCAGAAAATACTTCTTTACTCAGAAGAATAATTGATTCTTAATACCGATAGAAATTTGTAAAAAAAGCTTATTATTTATTATTACATTAACATTTCTATGTTACTCGAAAAATACTCAAAAGAAAACATTAAATATATCTAAAAATTTTAAGAGAAATTTAATATAATTTTGTTTCACCATATTTGCATATGTTCTTAATAGGTGCGATTTTTTCTCCAAATCTCTTTTGTTTTGAACTAATGAAAAAGGGCTGTTTGATACAATTTAAAGACATCCTTGACACAAAAGCTGTTCGCTACACATCATTGACACATGTCGCTTCAGGCTGCGCCGCTTCTTACCGCCCCGCTTCCCATCTTCCCGCTTCCCATCTTCCCGCTTCCGACAATCTTCGCGGTTCCCATCTTCCCGCTTCCCATCTTCCCGCTTCCCATCTTCGCGCTTCCCTTTTTCCCGCTTCTCGTCGCCACCCTTCTCCCCTTGCCGTATATCTCCGCCTTGCTTGACGATATTTCAGGGAGGAAATGGGGCAAAGATGAGGAAGGAAAATTCGCGCGATGTTCCTAGCCAGTGTGTTAAAGTACAACTCCAAATACTAGGTAATAAAGGAGTAAATGTTGTTGGATAAGCGTGCTATTTGGTGATTGAGTTCAGACAATCGGCCTTTAGAATTCCCCGCCTGTCAGCGTGTGAATTTGACCTAACTTTCTATGTAACGAGTGTCGAAAAAGCGTCACCGTCGTGATTTAAAACCTAACACCATCCGGCTAGAGTTGTGGCAGTCAGCTGCAATGCTGGCTCTGATACAAACTCAGCTAGTTGCTCTAGATGAAATTACATCACCTCACCCCCACCACAATGATCCAATACGACCTCCCTTTGACATAACTTGTAATGTTAATGTACTTCTCTACTCCGCATTCGGAGATACCCATTCCCCGGATACTGGCTCACTTTCCAATTATTCCTGGCACTCGCATTCTCTTCATTTGTTCGACGATACCCTGCGCATTTCGTTCCAGCCCTCGTGGCCTTTTTTGCATTCGCCACCATCGCGTTATCGCAACGTGCCGCTGCTTTCACCTTAGCTCTGTCGGACTCTTTCAGGCAGCCACACGCGTAAAGAGCTCTATTTCAGAAAAAGAAGAAGAGTGCCGGGCGGCGGCAGGACCGTTTCTTCTCGCCGGACATTGCGTATTTACTACCACAGACCGTAGAGATACGGGGAGGAGATTGATAGATTGATTAGCGATTCCGCTCGCGTCAACTCCAAAGTCATTAGTCTAGTAAGTGTAGTGCGTGTTTTTATCGCGAGAGGTGGCAGTGATCTTCCCCTGTTCGATGGCCAGAGCATTATAATGAATATGGTATTAAGAGACATTGTGTGGTTGTCAATACTGGAATACAATAATAGAAAAAGAAAAGCAATCTATAAAAATTGTAGATGCAATGCGGAGATGACTGAAATTGTCCACTTTGTATTCTACGTGTTGTCCCAAGCAGCCAATAAAAGTGCAATTTGTAAACACGACACTATTTTCTGAACTTGAGTTGGAACGTTTATTTATCGAGTTCATCGAATATTGTCACCGAATATTACATTGAACATGAAAATATTCCAGTTTCGAAATTATTTTCATTTCTATGGACTCCAAAAATATTTTTTTAAAACTCTTACATACTCTTATCTCTTCATAAATACATCAACACTGAGTTTGAAAACTATGATTGACAAATCAAATTCGATTTCCGAAACCAGAAGGGATTTCTGGTCAGTATTTCCATCACTCTTCTTTAGGCCAAGTGTCTTTTACAAGAAAAATACAAAAAAAAATTCATTCACAGCCACATGTTTATCTGTATTTCATATGTTATTGTAAACATTAGACTTAATTTACTATTGAAAAATCTTCCTTTCTTTGAAGTTGTTTTCAGAAGTGGTCTTGACCTACCAAGACGTCCATTTTTACACATTTTTTTTCACGGCTGTGATGAAAATTAGTACATTGGATCTGTGATTGTGTCTCAGTAACAGTAATTAAGCACTAATTTACAAAATAATGAGCCCTACCAATGAAATCTACTTCACTAAAATACAGTTACACCGAACTTCTTTTTTCTCATACGAATCTGTATCCCCAACTTTCTCGCGTGCCCTCCACGTTCAAATAACCTACAACCATTGAATTCATTAAATAATTAATTCCCAAATGTCAGAATCAACATGATCATCTTCCTTCCGAGTTCTTTGACAAAGTTGCCAAATATCACGGAGCTACACGACTTGCAATGCTCCACGCACACACATACAAACACACACATGCACACACACATACACACACATGCACACACACATACACACACACATGCACACACACACACACGCACACACACACGCACACACACATGCACACACACACACATACACACACATGCACACACACATACACACACATACACACACATACACACACATACACACACATACACACACATACACACACATACACACACATACACACACATATACACACATATACACACATATACACACATATACACACATATACACACATATACACACATATACACACATATACACACATACACACATATACACACATATACACACATATACACACATATACACACATATACACATAGAATAAGCTGACTTCAATTTTTTTTTTTAAATCTTGAAATAGTAACATAAAGCTTGAAGGCAAATTAAACCGATTGAAAAGATGAATTTTTTGGCGATAAAATATCTATATTGTGACTCATTTACCCTCAAAACTACCCCTTCCGTGCTGTCTGAAGCGTCCGTTCCCTCCTTTTCCTTCCTCCCCCCCCCCCCNNNCCCCCCCCCCCTCCCGTGTTGGCCACGAGGCCAGGTGCTCTTTTCGGAGACTTCGAAGTTGGTTTTGCTCGCGTGCGCCCAACTAACTAAACCAACACCCATCTGCGGCCGGCTAGTTTGCGAAAGTTGCGCCCGCGCAGTCCATTTCCTCCTCTATTATCCTCCGGAGAAATGGGTCTCGGCGCGCATCCATTAGCAACGAATGGGCCTCGGCGAAGTAGGACGCAACGGGCTCGTCCCACTATTCATCCGACCGTCGGTTGAAAGAGGTCACAGGTGAGAGCAACAGACGTCCTTCTCGCAAGGATAGTGTCAATGCTTTTAACTGAAAAGCATTCAAACGTTACTAAAAAGTTTTTTTTCTGATGATGTGTTGGACGTAATGAAAACTTAAATACTCAGAACTGTTACTGTGAAGTTATTAGAACTTCATTGTTGATACTGAAAGTTCCGTACTTCTTAAATACAGTTGCCTATCTTACTACAATTGTTCTCTTCCATCATTCAGAGTTTACTCCGCTCTTAAATGTTATTTCTTTTACTTTCCTACTTCCTATTCTTTTGCCCCCACTCTCTAATGACCAAGAAATCTAAATACCAATACAAATCTGCAAAATTTTATCACATTAATGATTCCAATTACAGCTCTCCAGAATTTAAGTCTAGAGGTGTCTAGGTTAATACTAGAAGTTTTACCAGAGGTTTCTAAGACTTCCTGATGTACCTCTCTAAAGAAAAATCACCTTACTTGCGCAGCACAAAAAAAACTAAGAGTTTTTCAAAAATCTGTTCTCCCCTATGATACTCTTATCGTCAACAGTCAGAACAATAATCCATTTATTTTGTAAGAAACTTTTATAAATATTGCTTTTGCTTTAATCTTAGACGTTCCTGATCTTTCTCTAACTTTAATACTAATTGCTAGGATCCAAATATCCAATCCAATCCAAATCCAATATAAATATTTGTAACTGGTCATTAATTTTTCTCTCTGTCCCTTTTGTTTATTTTTCTCTTTACATCGTAAACGTCCTCTAAAGGTATGAAAAATCATAACCGCAATTTTTGGCGTGCTAAATGCAAGAAAGGAATTTCCACAACCTCTCAGCTCGTGAAGATACAACAATAGTACTTCCAAAAATTAACATAATATGTAAGATACTGTTAGGTATTTTCTATTTATTGTGGCATAAAAATAATCAGCAAAATGTGAAAAGTTCACATAAACAATTACAATTATTGCGAGAATTCTATGTAATATTTGCCAAGTGAATTACGGACTTCTAAATAATAATTTATAAATAATTTTAAGACGACAGTACTTAAGCGACGTAGTTGAAAACTAAATAACACTGAAGAATACATACATGAAGTAGGAAATAATTATTTAGAACTTATTTACAAAGACTAGCTACAATATTCAAATATAACACAATCTACTTTTAATATTCCGCAATGTACTTCTAATATCAATAAGAGTGACAAATCTTCAAAGAACAAAAGTTGTCTCTCTAGTAGACAAGCTTCAACTGTAGTTATTTCTTCCAACTTACAACTCACTGGATGTTGAAGAAAGACTTTTCTCATAATCCTAGGGATGACGACTCCTAACAAAGAAGGAAGAATACGATGGTTCATCAAATTTGATGATTTAATGTTTCTATTGTACTAAATAATTATTCTGAGTCTTAATCCTTTAATAAACCTCAACGTCGCAAATCGGCATTTCTGAATTCTGTTTCATGGTTCAAATGAGAATGACGCGTTTTAATTAATTAAAAAAATATTTTTGATTATAAAATTAAGCGCTTAGGGACTGAAAGATGTTTTATGTTAAACGCGTAGGCCAAAGATCGTGGTCATGGACTGTCGTAGCAAAGCATCAAGTTCGCCTTAGAAGTTTGAGATAACAAATGAATATCAATTCTGCTATCGGGTTCTTTGTAGACGTTCTCCATTTTCTTGTGAAAGTAAGTCGATTCCTTCATGTGTGTTACGAAAAGATATAAGAATCATCATTTCTTCATTTTTCATCTGGGTCTACTTACGACACCTTTTTATCCAATTATTCTACCTCCCTGTGTTGATTATTTCGTTTCCTGTTACCTATTACTTCCTCTTCAACTTCCCGCCCGCTACATTGTGTTTCCTCTTCCTGCACAACCTAAGCGCTCAATTGGAGCGACTAAGCCGGGTGGAGGTTTTGCCTCGCATCTGCTCGCGAGTCGCTCTCTAAGACCTCTAAATAAAGACGGGAGAGAGCGCAAACGAGGGCCACTCGGCGCGCGAACTTCGCCCGAGAGAGAGCGCAGAGGTCGGAGAGCCGCGCTCTCTACCTCCTGTTTCGCGCGGGCGCAACCCGCTTTCACACTTAAATCTGCTCCCAGTAATTTCAAGCCCTCGCCTCGAGTGCAGCGGGAGAGACGGGGGGGTAAAACAAAGCGCGGCTTAACGCGTGGGCACGGAGTGCTTCCAGGCGGCAGCACTACTGCTGCTGCAACCTCGCCTGCCTTCTTAGGACAGCGCCCGTCTATGAATTTTACACTTCTTTCTGGCTTACTTCGTCTTCCAACTTTAAAAAAAAAAACTTTTTGTAGGATGCACTGCAAGCATGCACCTGCTTGGAAATAGATGGGTGTTAGGAAGCACTGTCTTGTTTTTTTTTCGACAACTATCCTCCTCTCAAAACTCTCTGTGATATCTGATGTCGGGGTTTTATGTTGGTGCTGTGATGGGGTTTGACCCCGAGTCTCCCAGATTCGAAAACGGGTGTCCAAAAAAAATCATAATTTATTTAATCAACTTTCATTTTTTTCAGGTTTAGGTTGCTATTTCATTAATTGCATTCTTACGGTCCTAACGACATAATCTTTATTTGTTGACCCTTTGAGCCATCAGGCGCCTGAAAACTTTCCCAGATGTTTCTGTTGTTTCTCTCACTCATTTTACCACTTTCGAGTCTCCTTCTATGACTTTCAGAGAAAAATAATACTTTTGGAGATAATACAAATGGAACAAGGAAGGCAGCTCTACTATAGGCGCGGGACGTTTAGGAATGACACCAACAATTTACATGTCGTGTGTTTGTAAACAGAAAATGACTCACTTTTACATAATACATATCCAGCCTCGGATCACTCAATGAATATCCACTGCGGCCATGCTCTCCATCAGAGATCCTACATTCATTTAATGTGTTTACTGGCGCAAAGTCTTGGCTATCGTATTTAACTTTGCTAGTAATATTTTTCACAAGGGCGTGAGCATGTAGAAGAAGTGCGACTATTAATTAAAGCGAATTTTGGAGATAGTCACACAATGATACCAAATAGAATATTAACCATTTAATAATACAGTTAAGAAAGATGAAGAAGAGTAACTTTTTACATGTTTTGTCTGTACACACCATGGCTGATATTGGTACTAAGTAATTTTAGTAAATATTCTGAGAAGCGTGTATATAAAATTAAGTAGTAACTGTCCCAAATATGCACCAATTCGGTATTTAAGAATTTATTCTATTAAAAAGTTATATATTTCCGAATATTATTTTTAAATATAAAAAATGACAATGGAGATTCTTGATAAATGACATTTATATCTCTTGAGTACAGAAGAGATAGACCCATCAGATTAATAAAATATTTGTTAAAGCTTGAAATATAAGAACAAAATACAAATTCACGCATATTTATTGCCTGAACGTAATATTTTAAAATAATTATAATTACAGACGTCTTATAAACAGCTTTACAATTTTTCAGGATAATTACGAAAGTATAAGGCCGGTGGATGTCCTGAAAGCTGAAAAGGAAGATTTTCTTTCCAGTCTTCGAGTTGATAATACACGCGTCAAACCGCCAGTAAATTGCGGAGTGCGAAAGTTGGCAAGTGGGGAAATTTCTGCCTCTCCTCGTCGCGCCCGTGACCCTGCCGCCTGTCGTGAGTTACTCAATATTTGACCTCGCCCGGCAACGGTGCGGGCCCCTCCCCTCCCCCCTCCCCATCCCCTCTCCCACACCGCTCCGCTCCGCTACAGCTGCCATCACGAACTTTGCGCGACTTGGGCCCTCGATAAGGTCTGGGTCAACTTACTCCTCCCCCCCCACCACCACGGCGCGCGGGCTGTCGGCACCGCCCCGCCCCGCCCCACTCCGCCTCACCGCGCACCGCTCCTGAAGGAGCTCTCCCCAGGAGTTAATCCATCAACCGCACGCCCGCACGCCCACGCCAAAGGCCGCGCTATTACGTACTTCATATTATATCTCGATTTTTCTATAGTGGCCCAATGGCCGTTGTTACACTTTCTACCATATTAAATAGATCTTATTGACAGTGGTAAGCTCAATTCTGAGGCCACAAGCCACTTTGAGAAGGTCGTTCATGAATTAATTTAAAATATTCATTTCATAAGACAGGAGATGTTCCAATAACCTAATGCCATCGGCCACAATAAAATAATCACAGTTTATTATCTTGCTATGGCTTATGATAAAAAAAATCGAAGTAGATTTTCTTGCTGAACTTTACTGCATTCTTATCTGTTTTATGGTTTGGTGAGAGTAATTAATAAATCTCGGAACTGTAGGCACAAAAATTATAATTTAGGCACCTAAAATAGGTAATAGAATAATGAAATTAGGCACTGTTAAGCCTGAAAAGTGGCGTTTCAAGCACTTAAAATATTACAAAATTATTAAACCAGTCATTAGACAACAAACATTAGACACGAACATTTATGTGCCTGACATCTAAAACTGATCATAAAAGGATTAAACTAGACACTTTTTATTATTCACGAAACAAAATCAAGTATTTTTACATTTAAGAAAGTAACCATATCCTCTTTATATTGCCTTGCAGAGCTCCTTATGTTGGATGAGAGAATTCAGTGCGTTGCGGATTGCGTATTTGATTAGGTAATACTTGTATTGGTGTATCGAGAATTTCGGGAAGGTATTTGCGTTCCGGTATAACAAATTTAAAAATTAGTAATAAAATAGTAATTAAAAATTAGTAAAAATTAGTAATAAATTAGTAGTAATTAAAATATGATAATTTTTCAAGATTACATTTTAGACAATTTTAGGCAAAAAATTAAAATAGTCACCAACCGCCCTTTTAGGGCATTTCAGTCACTATTGGATTCTCTCAGTAGATCCATTTTTTTGTACGTGTTCTTCCTACAGTTCATCCTATAGTTAAAACAATCACAGTGGTCGCTATGTGATCAAGTTGTTTGAAAGCGACCTAAAAAATCTCGGAGAAAAAACGAAAAAATTGAAAATAAACCTCTTTTGCACAGTAGATACTCGAAAATAAAAAAATGCACATGCACACAATTATAAAATAATTATAACTAATAATAATAACAACTAATAATACTACTACTACTACTAATAATAATAATAATAATAATAATAATAATTATTATTATTATTATGATTATTATTATTAGAATTTATTTCAGTTCTTACGTAAGGTTAGTTGGTGATGAAATATAAATACTGAACTTAAAGTTGAATCAGTCTCACTCTTTTTTCAAGAAATCCTAATTTGCAAAAAAATTCACTACTTTACGTCGTGCTAAAATAATATTGTTTAAGTTCTCAAGCTGCTATTCCTTTTATTCTAATAGGTTCTTATTCCTTATATTCTTTGCTTTCCTATTATTTGAATACATCGAAATTTGGACTGCATTATTTTCTATGTCGCATGCGTGAATATTGTCAGAAACATGAAGCAATACTTTGTAATACATTTACAGGTACGGGTTGTCTTTAAAAGCAAAGTTTGAACGCACTTAAAAATTATAACTATAAAAATGATAGAAATGAGAGCCTCTTTGCAATACTAATTAAAAAGAAACTAATTAGTCTGGATCGCACACAATACGGATAAAGGAATTTTAAAAGTAGAAAAACCTGACAGTCCCAAGTGGCCGTGAAAGAAACAACAAACTTTGCAAATTTTAAATTAATGGACACAAAGTGAACGACGAAAGTATATGAAAACAGAAAACAGCCTTCAAGCGAGGAATTCATTTAAAGTTTTCACTCACTTCCAAAACTTAATGTTATTGTGATATTCAGTGTTAAAGACGATGTACAACACAATGAGTAAAAGAGATGGAGAGAAGAAAGATTTCGAGACATGTAAGAGAAACAAAAGGGAGAGAAAGAGAGAGAGAGTGAGAGAGAGTGAGAGAGAGTGTGAGAAAGAGAGAGGGAGAGAGAGAGTAGGAGCGGGAGCGGGAGGAAAGAGAGGGAGAGGCAGACAAAAGGAGAAAGAGAGTGAGGGAGAGGCAGAGAGGGAGAGGCAGAGAAACAAAGGAAGACAGAGTGCGAGAAGCAGGGACACAGAGAGAGAGGGGGGAGGGAGGGAGGGAGAGAGGGAGAGAGGGAGAGAGGGAGAGAGGGAGAGAGGGAGAGAGGGAGAGAGGGAGAGAGGGAGAGAGGGAGAGAGGGAGAGAGGGAGAGAGGGAGAGACGGAGAGACGGAGAGACGGAGAGACGGAGAGACGGAGAGAGGGAGAGACGGAGAGAGTGAGAGACGGAGAGAGTGAGAGAGTGAGAGACGGAGAGAGGGAGAGACGGAGAGAGGGAGAGAGGGGGAGAGAGAGAGAGAGAGAGGCAGAGAGAAGAATGGGGACAGAGACAGAAAAAAAGAGGCAATAGAAATAATACGAGAGAAATGAAAAATTATGTACGTTTATTATTAATTTTGATTAAATATCACTTACATTAAAACGGAGGGTTTTCTTTAAGGTCTTCTCTAGAGCATATCCAACATAGATTAAATATTCAAAATTATGAGATAAATTATATTTTTAAAGTAATATAATTTTGATTAATTCAAAATTGCCTATATTTCATAATTTAAAAATATATTATTTGATACAGTACCTTCTTTTTTTTAATTATTGAATTTAAATAACAAAACATATTTTTACAATTTTATTCAGCATACAGTGCTTTTTAATTTCCTTTCTGAAGGGTATTGCCCTCGAATTCCTTTTCATTGGTGTTAACAATCAATGTAATGATCTAGAAAATTAGGCAATTCATTTTTACTCCACCTTTAACTTTTAAACGGCCTTCTAGAGACTGTGTATTCGCCTTTCCTGCGTTTATTTGCAAAAGTATGAACACACCTAAAAGAACAAAAACGCCCTTTTGTCTCACAATGAAATCAAAAGTAAGGGAAAGTACACGAAATAAAAAAATCTATATAAGTAGTGCCATGTGATCATTATGCATTTATTTTTGAGAGAATACCCATGTCAATAAAACGAAACGTACTGATTACAAAAATTATGTGCCAAAAGTTAAACAATTTTTTTAATGATATATATAACATTATGACGCCACAAGTTATCTTTTACACCGCGAGTATCCGAGTTTCACAGTTAATGCAGTCGAGCAGATATTTTGATCCTGCTAGAATATTCATAACCAGTGATTTCTCGGAAGCAAACGGTAATTATGTATCCTATTAAACAAATAGAAACGAATATTACATTAACATTTTCAGTTGATAGCAACTTTATTTACATAATGGTACATTCTTAGATATTATATATATAATATGATAGATAAGAATAGATAATATAATTAGTTAAATGTAATGAACAATCAAATAATAATTAAGGACGCATCACAAAATACTGTCTCTACTTTGTGAATGTCAGTCCAATAGGAACTTCATTTTCACAATACAAAAAGGTAATATTGTTATATAATTACAAACTGGCATCACAACCTCTGACAAAGAACATTAAAAACTCTTAAATGATAACGCGTCTTTATTTGTATTTCGTGAAATTGTATTTAGCAAAGAAAAAAACATGTAACATGTCATGGAAATCCGCCGTAACACTAATATTTCATAGCACGAAAAGTTTTTCGGATTTCAATCTCACGCCCGCGTCGTTTTTTCGGAAAGCATTTCGAGATGCTGCGCCAACGCCCGCAGACATTCCCACCCTCACGTCTTGCGAGCGAAGAGAGGGAAAGGCGAGGCGAAGGGCGAAATGAGAAAACGCCAGAAGGAACCCCAACGCAACCTCGAGGCCGACGGAAAGCGCCGCCCCCAAAAACACACATCCCAGCGGGAACAAGGAGCCGAATAAAGTTAAAACGAACACAAAGGCAATCGTGCGAAGAGTAAACTGAAAAATAAGGCAGCCGTTTTATCACTGTCATCGCCACAGCCCCGAAACAAGGGAGGCGTACGACCGGCAGCAGCGCAGACCTCGCCGCCTCGCGCGGATCCGCGGAGCGTATGCATAAATGAGCATTACCCTTTGTAAGATTCACTGTGTAACAGAATCATTAGTCTTTTGAGCGGGGGCGGGGCCGGGGTGGAGTGTGATGTCGCGAGCAGAGGGGGAGGATCGGAGACCCGCGGCGCGTGCCTTTGACGGCGCTTGGGGTTTGGTTGCGGGCTTGGTGAGGGACGGGCGTGAAGGGCCATGAAAACCGCGCATCCACTTGCGACGTGCGCCACTGGCGGGAGGAGCGAACCCTGCCGCCCGGCGCGGCTCAACTTCGTGAGAATAGCGACGAGACGTTGGCTTCTTCACCCTATTCCCCCCGAAGCGACGGCGACGCGACGCGAACCCGACCCGAGCCACCCGAGAGACCGACCAAGCCCGACCCCAGAGCCCCACCACGTAGTCTCCGACCCAAGCCCCACCCGAACGGAGACTCCACCCGACCCGAGACGAGACCCGACCCGACCCGAGACGCAGACCCGACCCACCCCGAGCAGACGAGACCCGACCCGACCCTGACGAGACCGACCCGAGACGAACCGACACCCGACCCACACACCGATCCGGAGACCCGACACCCGACCCAGACAACCCGACCGAGACCCGACCCCGACCGAGTACCCGACACCCGACCGAACCCGACCGAAACCCGACCCGGACCCCGACGCACGGAGGAATCGAATAATGATGCATTCGTGTCCATTCCTCTCTCCAGGGGTTAATTTCTGTCAACCTCGTCAAGTGGAGGGGTGTAAGATGTGAAAACGTGATGCAGGTTTCAAATGTTTGAGGACGTAAATTTTGAAACGAGATGCACATTGAATATATATCAAGTTAGAGTGATATAATTTAAAGTTAATGGCAGTTAAATTACAATCAATTATACATAACTTCGTAATACGAAAACAATTAAAAAAGATCAGAAACTGAATATCTGAAGTACATATCATTTAACAACAAATATTCACTACTATGCATTGCGAAAAATTACTCTATTTCTCAAAATATTTTTACATATTACTGATTTATCATTTTTACTCTCCCCCTAAAAACCGACTTTTGATTTTGTCGAACACTCACAATGCATGGATTCTTTTTACGTCATAGCTCCCCCATTATCTCCGCTCTCTCTTGTAGGTTTCAAAGCATGATAACCAAAGGAGCTGGGCTATGAAAAAATGTTCAGATTAGAAAACATTATTTTAATAATTTCAAGAGTTCAGGGTCTGCATCGAGTTGACTATTGGAGCGGACGGCGGGCCGGACGCGCGTCGGACGCGGGGCGACTGCGGGCGACGCGGGCGACGCGGGGCGGGACAACGGGCGACAGGCGCGACGACGGGCGGACGGCGGCGCGGACGCGGCGCGACTGCGGGAGCGGAACGCGGGCGGACGCGGGGCGGTGACGCGGGCGAGACGACGGGGCGGACGACGGGGCGGACGACGGGGCGGACGACGGGGCAGGGAAGAGGGCGGTTTAGAGAGCGGGTGAGAGGGCGGGCGAGCAGGCGAGCGAGAGGTCCGGCGAGAGGTAGGGCAGGCGGCTCGCGGGAGACGAGGAGCTCTCGAAGCGAGGAGACTCATGAATATGGACGCTTGGATTTATGAATGCGCCTGAGCCCTGAGCGCTGCCTGGCTCTCCCGGATCTGCGAGGGCAGCGCAGCCCTGGCGCCGCGGTGCCGTTTGACCTCGACCTCGACCCCGTGGCACGCGCCCTCCACGCTCCTGCGCCACTGGAAACCTCTCGGGTGGGAGCATGTCCAGCCACGTTGTTTCTTTTCAACATTTCGTGCTTAGAACAACGACACTACAGGTTAAATCGCTTCCGTCTTTCTCAACCTTTTATGAAGAATTTCAAAGAAAGTTACCTTCCATCACGTTAAAATATATAAGTTGTTATTACGTTAAGTTAAAATGTACATGCCTTAATGATCCGTAAAGATTATTGTGTAACGATAATACGTTTGATTTTTTTTATTACCGACGGTTTTAATTATTTGAAACGCCCATTTATAGATACTTTTCTAATGAATTTGCAATAGATTGTAAGTGTAAAAGTGCAATTTCTTCATGAATACGGTAACAATTTAGTACAGAGTTGTTAATTAATTTGTCAGATTAATGTATTTGTCTGAATTTAAAGGGCTACATTAGTCATTTATCAAATCAATCCTATATATTTTTGTGAATTCATTTTCTTTTGGTACTTGTTGTTTGTGAACTCTAATGGTGTGGATTCTGCTCGTCCATTCAGATGGACCCCCTAAGTTGTGCAGAGCGAATATCTGCAAATGTTTCAGTATAGGGAGGTGGTTTATCTCTTGTTGTGATAGATGAGGGAATTAGTATAATTTATTTTCGTGGTTGTAACATACTAACTGTGGACTTAATAACACAAGTTATATTTTTAAAGGTAATTTTTTTTCTACCACCATTCTAAAGAACTCGAAGCGTCAAATAGGATGACACAAGCATTGTCAATATTCCGAAAGAAACTAAAGAAAAAATGTATTGTACATTCCCTCAGAAGACCCGTTTACCGCGTCTTTCCGCAACGATTCTACTACGCAATTTTAGGGGAAGAGTCTGACAAACACAGGTCACCTTGACTCTCCCAATAAATCTTCATACATTAACTGAGCGGTAATCAAGTAATCTAATCGCCAACTTATCCCTCCGTGGAAACATACCTGCGCGAACTGAGGTAGCCTCCATTCCGCTCCGCTCCGCCGCTGACCCGCACTCCGCTGCCGGCGGGAGGGCGCGAACCACTCAACGCATCTAAATCAAGCGAACTATGACCCGAGAGCGCGTCAACTGCAGGACAGGGCCCTATAACTCCCATATAACGTGGTGGAGACCATTACGGTGGCGCGCTCTACTGCATCACCTTCTTTACATGAACTAAAACACGAACTGTTGCCAACGATACTTTAAACGTGCGTGACTGGTGCGTTAGTCGCAAACAGGACCATAATGTTACAAAAGATAACGTCTACGTTCGCGCTTCTTCATGGGTTTCTTACAAGTAGAGATTATGAATTTTTACATTTAGAAGACACTTTTCGTATTTCTCACAAATTAGCCAATTTGTATGTGGGAAAGTTGGCGAGCCTAACCTGCAGCTGCACCCGGCGACACTAGCGCTTCTTATAGTAGCAACCTCGAGCTTTGTCCCCGATTTTGATGGAGAGTTGCCGGGCCCTGCTGCAGGCGACGGTGTCCACGACGCGTGCGGCGGGAGGGGAAGGGGAAGGGGGAGGGGCGTTCCTATCTCAACTTCTCTTTCGATAGGGCAGCGCAGCACCGCGCCGCGGGGCGGGGCGCACAAATGCGTAATTTAACTTCACCTGATATCGCCGTCCAAATCCCACGTCGTGTTCAGCGCAACCCAGGCGCCACCTCGGCGCGGAGGTGTTCGGTCACCGTACGCAGGCACGGGCACGGGGCCCGAATGCGCCAAAGGGAGCGGAAGGCAAAAACATACGTCATCATTGGAGTCCGGAAAAATATGTAATATGAAATGTCAGAATATTTACTTAATTATGTAATGAAAACAGTACGAATATGTAACAAATATGTAAAATCAGATATAATTTGTAATATTAAAATACACGATTATCAAATACATTTACATAATACGAAATTTCATATATTTTTGTCGATGCGTTATAGCTTCTTATTGTCTTCGATACGACGTTCTATATACGCTGTATAACTTACCTGGATCAAAAGGACCGTGGTTAGGAGGGAAATATGAAAATAGTTGAATGATGCTAAATGTTCCGTTACGGTGGGAATTAAGGAGGGAAATATGAAAAGACAAACGGAGTCAAGTTAACATCTAATTAATTAGTAAATAAGTAAATCGGAATAAAACATAGGTAAAAAATAAAATTATGCATATACCACGGCATATTCGTTCTTATAACCTCGGGCACCAAAAAAGCCCTTGGCTGCAGGCCCCACAGGCATTTTGTCGCAGCTCGACCATTAGAACTCTTATAACGCACTCGGTGAAGAAGTAACAATTAGAAAAAAATTCTAAAGGAATTTAGAAATAATACAAGCGATTTTCAAAATAATTTGAAGAAAACAGAAGAATGTATTCTTTGCATCACACAACTTTCCCGTCAGTAGTGAAATCTACATATGAGGCTATTTAGGATCGCAGAACCGTAGTTTAGGAGCCAGGCTACACTCGATCGAAGTATCGTACACACTGGCGATATCTACGCCCAATAAACCATCACTGCAGTGTGCAGCATTCTCATCGAAGCATTACACGTCACCGATCGACAAAGTTTCTAAGAAATTGAGATTAAAGGTCACAAAACGCGTCGTCACGGATACTTTTCTCACTAAAAGGTGAAAATGACTTCTGTTGCAGACGCGCCCTTCTCGCCACGGCGATAACTGAAACAGACGCGTCGAGAACCGACCGTTTTCATGTAGCGTACCTGGAGTAGATAGGATGTATTATGTAGAAAATATGCTGATTTTTAGTGGTTATGTAGTTAAATTGTGATATGAAAATTCAGATAATAAATAAATTAAGAAACCCATCTGTTTGTACTGATACAACAGTCTCTGACAGGGCCAAAGCATACCAGCGGCGTCCCAGCTTTGCGACCATAAGTTAGAGATACGTGGGGTTAGCACATAGACATCCCTACATCATATTTGTATTATGGTCTTCTCAACCTGAAAAGCTATCTTTCCCATCATCACACAGCAACAGACACTGGGACGTTGAAAGGAAAGCGCTCACTATAATCTGCCCCGACCGGGAATCGAACCTGGGAATCACGTCAAGGAAAGAGAGGCACACTGACCAGGAGCAACTCGAGGGACTGATGAAATATGTGTTCATTAAATAAGGCGATCAAAAAACGATGACATTTTCCACCATTGCCTAATTTTATAGGAAGAATAATTATGTTAACAATCTGCGAAACTATACCTGGCGCAAACCTGCGCAATTATGAATTATTCTTTTATGAAATGACATCTAAAACAGTGCACTGAACAAAACAACATGCATTTTGCGCAACAGTGCATTATAGCATAAAAAATGAATATACAAAAATGCATAACAAATATGTTTCTTCGGGTTTATCTTATAATATTCCAATACCAAAAGACACGAACAATTAACTTATTCAAAGAAAAAGGAGACCAATAAATTTTTGATTATTTTACATTAACTGATACATATAACAAAATTTATATTTATTTTGTCTGTTAAAATGCGTTCTTGGAAATTATAACAATTTTCTGTGCTTATGTTCTTTACAACGCAAGCACATTTAACTGACGGTTGAAATGTGCAGGAAGGAAGAACAGAAAAAATTTCCATTACACCTACTGAGAACTAATATTCTTGACGACAAACATTACATAGAGTGACCGAGACTTGATCCTCTTGTCTGGAAATCACACGCAATTTAATGTGCACTTTCGATGTAATTTCTTCCCACTGTGCACTACTGGCTTGCTTTGTTTATCGCAGGTGCCGGGTGTCGGCTTTCAGATGTTAACGGCCGCTGCCCAACGCGTTTAACAGGTAGATAGGCCGGTCAACCCGCCTCCGCCGCCCTGCACTTGCGCAGCAGCCGACGTCGTCGTCGTCGTCGTCGTCGCCGCCCCCGTCACCGTCACCGTCACCGTCACCGTCACCACCGTAACCACCGCCACCGCCACAGCCCCCGCCCCCGCCTCCACCTCACCCCCGCCCTAGTTCACTATGAAATTCACTTTTGCAAGGGACTCTATTTTTCGAACTCTGAAATTACAAGGATCATCGGTAACTTCCTCGGCCTTTCAAAACTGGCAGTTCACAGATCGAAGCTTGCATTCCAAAATAAAGACTTCATATTAAATATAATTGTATACAAACACGTTCAATTTAAACTTGTAAAATTTATTGAATAAATAAACATATTCTTACGAATTTTTTAGTATTTCAAAGTCATTTTATATTTATTTTTAAGTAATTTTGTAGGCCATTTTCCTCTTATTTTTAAGTCATTTCATCTGTCATTTTCAACAGAATCGGAGCCCTGCTTATGAGTGTTTGACGTGGGAGAGTTATTTATTAGAAGAATATGCCGAGTAAATTGGAGACGCTGGGCATGCCAATGATAGTTTTCTGTTCACGGACTCCCGTGTCAATGAGTATATTATAATTTTGACAAATGCAGAGGGAAAACTTCGACGAGCACCTTTGACATTGTCTAGCTCTTGACCAAAGCCTCCATATTCGTGCTAGTTCGTCCTCTGTATTCTGCGTCTCGCTTTTGTGTAAAGGGTACTCATACCCAACGATGGGAAAGGTATCACAAAAATACTCTTGATTGCATCAATGCCCTATGACAGGCCCAGCTTGATAGTTCACTCCCCTTTTTTGAACTGGATGATGGAGATCCTATAGTTGCCTTGCAAAAATTTTCAGTGGACGCACCGCGACTGTTCTTACTCATTTATTTTCTTTTTATATTTAATCCGGTATTTGCACGGAATGTTTTAAATAGGTTTTCATTCGTAGACTCAGATATCAAGAACGTTATTCATGACTCTGGTGTTTTAGTACGCTGTTAGTAAATCAATAATATGTTAATTCAAACGACAGAAGTTTTAGAGAGAAAGCCTTGACCAATTTTCGAGAAAAAATATAAAATAAAAAATGAATTGCAAAACTAAGAATATAAACATTGTATATGTTTTATTCTACGAAATATAGTACAGAATAACAGTTTTAATATTTTGGTATATAAAATGTATTCTGAAACGGCAAATTGCTGCCTCGGCACTGTAGCAAAACGTGATTGTTTTGAGTCCGAATAAATCTTCTCATATTACTTTCGTTCTCTCAAATGCAACCCTTCGCATGTTATGAAGCAGTCGTAAAAATCCACATGTGTTCGCACAACTCCAATACTTGCCGCTTCGCCATCGTCTGGAAGGCACTTCCGGCCGTGCGAGGGGGCCGAAATTCCCAATTTCCGGTCGCTGCGTCAGCTGGTCTTATGTTCAGAGCGCCGCGCCGCCACTGCCGCAGCCACCTCTATCACCAGCGCTGCTGTCGCCCCTTGGCCAATGTCGCAAGGCAGCTTTGCACCACGTTCAGAAGCGAAGGTCTTTGCCGGAGAAACGTCTTGACAACATCTCCACACTTCCGCTGTCTCTGGCATTTTCGTGCCATATCACCTAATAGTGTGTTAGGCCGGGAACATGGATTGAATAGTTTCCGGGCCCGTCAACTACTGAGGTCATTAGTGTAGTTCATGTTTGGATTTTACCGTGGGAGATTGCAGTTATCTTTCCCCGCTGGTTGGTGACATCCGGCGCCGACCTACACGCAGGCTTGTTTTTCCCTAACCAGGTATCTCCCACCAGTGCGGCAGCACCCCAGCCGGAGCGAGCTCTCAGCTCCCGACCGGTCTCTCAACATGTGTGGTAGAGTAGTGAATGTAAGTGTGTGTGTAAGTAAGGGGATTGGACAGAAGAAGGAGGAGGAAATAAAGATCGCGCCCGGTTCGTGGCCCGTTTATTAGGCTACTTCTGCTATATATGCCTGGTGTTGATCGGAGAAACCGCGCAAAACTACCGATCAGAGCAATCGTCCACTAGAACTCTCCTCCACAAAGCGACTGCAGATACTTGGAGATTTATTCATTGGACCACCGCAGACATGAGCTCATATTGCTGGAAATGTTCTAGATGGAACGTAGTAGGTCCTCTACTTCGTCTTTCGACCTTCGGCAATCAACGCTCCTCAGCTGGGGTCGAACCCGCACTCTGCGAGACGAGAGACAAAGCAAATTAACCACTCACCCACCGAGGTGCGGGCAAATCATGAAATATGGATTAGCATCATATTATATATCTACCCACAATAACACAAGCATAAAAAATGTTATCAGACCCAAAGACTTTTCTTTATGTACACATATATGACACATTTTTCTCTTTGTACATCGACGCGCTGAACCCAAAGTCAGAATTTCTCTTTTGCCATCCAGTATTTTTAAATCGCGAAAAATAAATGTCAAAACTAGATTTTGGTGGCTTGTAGCATAGTATTCTACAGAAGCTAAAAATTGTCAGAACCCAGACTCGAAACGTGTTTCTTTCAGTATTTCGTCGTTCTGAATTCGAACCTGAAACTTGAATTGCGCCACCACCCTCCAGTTTTCTTAAAACGCGAAAAACTGGAATGTGAAGAGGCACTTCTGGACTCACATTCGGATTCAGCACGTCGACATACATAGAAAAACATGTGTCACGTCTTTCGGTCTGACTACTGTGTGTGTGTGTATGTGCTTGTGTAATTATATCCAGCCAGCACCATACTTGAAGACCGTCAAGAATTTCACGTTTTCTTATGTTATTTCTCATCGATCAGCCCTAAGGATATGAATGAGAACTGGGTGAGAAGAAAATATAACGAACGAGCCGTAATTTATTTAGAAATGGTAAGCGGAAACCACGAAATCGACTGATCACAGCAGCATGCCACTTCTTTCCAAGCTGAAATCGGCCCCGATGCAAATTCTCAGACGAATATGAAATAATTTGTTTTTCGAGTGAAAAGGGCCGAACTCAGTGTTGCTGGCATTCAAACAGTGGAAAATAAAGCATGACCATCTTTTAACCTTTACTAAGAAACATTTCCTAGTGAACCACCACAATCAACCCAAATACGTGAGTTGATAACCTTTTTGAGACAGTAATTACTCCACGAGTAAGTGCTTCATTTCAGCAGTTTCGGCAGCAAATAGAAAGGATTTTTCTTTATAAGGAAGAGCATATAGGTTATGTAATGAAAAATATCTGAATCTTTTATGAAACATTAACTCTTCTGCTAAGGATAAGGGAAAATTTTCATGGCGCATTTTTCGCAATTTGCACTCGCTAAGGTTGAGCTTCGTGAGAGAGCGAAAAGAGCAAGATGAATACGAAGGCTATTTTCATACTTAATTTCAGAGAAATACCACATTAATTGCTTTAATTAAAACTTCTATTGTCCCTCAGGGACTAATAACATTTGTAAGGAATTTAATTTGTGCTGCTGCAGGTAGGGAAAACTGCAGAGGAGGTTCGAACTTCCGCGTGCAGCGTTTTCTCTTGAATAAGAAGACCGTCAGAGAACGCGGGCACAAAGGCGGAGCCAAAACGCACTTAAACCGTACTGCTCGGTGATGAAGAGCAGAATAAAGAGTGATTTTTAAACTTCCTCCTTCTCTTCCCTATTGTAGAACAGCCCAATTAGAAACTTGGCCAGGTATAAGCTTTCTCGCTTTGCTGCCCAAGTCTTACAAAAAGACGTACACTCATACGTCATGAGGAATGGAGAATGAAACTGGCTGCTACAGCTCAGCGGCAACGTTGACGCTTCAGCATTGTTGACCTTGAAGTCCTAGGGTTCGGGTCCCGGCGGTGGCTGATTTTCGAGTCAAATGACGTAGGTAGGTCGAATGCACTGTCTGGGACATTATTCTATACGCAGTCACACTGATCGGTAGTTTTACGTTGTTCCTTCGATCAATACTACATAATGCCGGGGAAATTCCCTGCTAAACGGG
Organism: Gryllus bimaculatus; assembly: GCA_017312745.1. NCBI lineage: Eukaryota > Metazoa > Arthropoda > Insecta > Orthoptera > Gryllidae > Gryllus > Gryllus bimaculatus. The sequence goes on along the minus strand of BOPP01000047.1, from coordinate 2,488,057 downwards.
CCACGGACCGCGCGCAATCGTTCCATTCTCGTCCTCGAATTCGCTCCAGAGAACCTGCCCACGGATGGGAGTACGATCAGGAAATGAAAGGAAGGACCGCGAACGGTTCATGGAATACGGTTTGCTCTGATTTCCTCCTAGGATTCATTAGAGGAAACCACGAAATTCGATCAACCAAGTCGACCTCTGGAATTCTCATAATGGCAACGACCAAGAAGCCTCTTAACGGCTTAGACCAAGCTACTTATCTGGTATCGATAATCCACATTTGCCTGTATTCAAGCATTGAATCTTTTGGCGTACGTACTTCAATGGTGGACATGTACTGTGTTTGAATCGGAGAAAACAAAACGTTCACTGTCCTAAAGCTTCAAATTTTGAAAAGCAAGCAAAAAGATTTTAAGTTCCGGACATCGATCATTTTTTCTTAACATTAATAGTTGAAGGACACTCAACAGACGTGACAGAGTTCACGGACAACGGCATTTTACGTATAGAAAAGAATAGTTTCCCATCATTTACTCACAACCGGCAAAATGTGACATCGAACCTCTTTTTGTTTGCACTAATTCTTTTATGCTAAAACATTTGTTAATGTTTACTTTTTAGTCTCCGAGAAAAAAGTACTCAACCGACGTACGTGTTTTTGGCAAACGTAGTCTTTTACTAAGTGAAGCATAAGGTAATATTAGTTCCTGAACCATCAATGTTTCGAGAAAATAAAATTAATGCAGACATGCTGAAAGAGTTTTGCAAAAAATTTAAAAAAATATTTGCACCCCCACAGTTCTATAAGCAAAGGAGAAACAAGTGTACCGACGAGAAGAAGAAATTCCCTTCTTTCATTTCTCATTTGAAACGACTGCAATGCTTCTCTTAAGAATAATACTGTTCAAATAATATATGCGATTGCAGAGTTACTTATAACAATTATAAAACGAAGACGTAGTCAAGAATGAATCATGAGTTTTCACTAGAATATGTAAAAAAATGCTTTGAAAACCTTTACTAGCTTTATAAACCTTTATAATGCTCAATACGATTGCACCACGAACTACGATATCGTTTTCATTTTTCGTAGCTTCCACAACAGGCGCTTTCGTGCTTATAATATTTATTTCTCAGTGTATTATTTCAAGTTCAAGTTTGAAGCTCCTTCAGATGTTATCTTTACCCATCAAAGAAAAAATTGTCTTGACACCTGTCCAAAAAGCTCATGAGGCATTGACTGAACAATGAAGTAATCCTTTAGTGACATCACATGAGTACACAACATAAATAGCATAAATAGCCAAATACACAACATAAATAGCATAACATGAAAAAAGAATTAACAATACCTGTATTCATTGCCGAAAATCGTAAGGCAGATTTCAATTAAAAGAAAATGTCATAATAGATGAAAAGTTACGGATGTAAGTTTATTTTAATTTTCATTTAGCAGTATGATTACAGAGGCCATTTTTTGTTGTGTAAAGGGAAAGTAAAGTCGGTAACATCAGTTCAAATTGTTCAACGAGACTGTCCAAGCAAAAAAACATACAATTCGATGAGGATAGTGGTCTCATAACTTTTTCAGAGAAGCTTCAGAACAAAGAAATGTGTTTTATACTACGTAATTCTCATTTCGAAAAAACACGTTGAAATTCAATACCACTATTATTTAACATCACCTTTTTCAAGCTTCTGGAAGTGTAGTTAGAAGAACGCTAATATATTACCAATTCTATGAAGTCAAAAGCTATTATTACTCGCTTTTATGACTAGTGACAGTAGTTTTATTCCTGTCTTAATCAGAAGAATGAAGTATATTTTTTCACAAATGATCTAAGCTCTCTATGTTACAAATATTTTATCAAAGTACTTACTAGAATTCATTTTGAATTTTTGAAGGAGGAAGAATTCGTAAGCTTTTCTGCATCAATTTATTGCCGGCATTTTCTGTGTAAATAAATGTTAAACGAATGACTACATAGGATTTCCATTTAATCTCTGAAGAAGAATATAAATCTTTCCACTCCAAAAATAGTCCATAATTTACTTCCAAATAAAACGTCCCATTTGATTTATGAATGTGGATTGCATCATTCGGGTTGGAGGTGGAGAAATAAAATAAGCACATGCACCTAAAGCGAGGCACATACTTCCATTTTTAAATGATTGAACTATTTCTCTCGATTTCCTTCAACATCAAGAAAACATGCCTGGAATTGCTCTTAATTTTTTTACTAGTTATTGAAGATTGTTTCAATTCAATAAGTGTACATTTGGAATTTCATACATTCAATAATACATTCAAAAATTGCCAGGCAAATTACCAAATATTATTATTATTATTATTATTATTATTATTATTATTATTACTATTATTATTGTTATTATTATATTGAAATTATTTATAAACTATTGTTCTGTACATGTTTTGGATACATAGGGTTTTATTTTTGGTGTTGATTACTTCGGAAACATTCAACCCGAACAAATTAACATTGAATCATTAAAGTGGTGAGAATACTGCTAAAACTGTTGCCGATATTGTAACGAAGTGCACTTGTGAGGATTTGCTGTTTTGTTGTCTATGAACAACACCGCCGGGGGTAAGATTTACCAAAGATTTACCCTGAATGGGTTCCCCGATTAATTTGACCGAACTCGATGCCTGGCAAATTTGAAAGTGATATTTCAGTTTTGGAAGTTACTTTTTAAAGCCTATAAATCATGTGCACAATTTTCTCAAAAATGGATCCAACGTTTTTCTTCAAAGTTTTTCCTCCAATAGAGGAATGTGTTTTTGCAAATACGACAAACAACGAATTTTCATTAAAATCACTATATTTTTTCTAAAATTGGAAAGGTTAATTGTTTCAGAAAACTATCATATACGGTTAATATTGAAGTCTCAGATTGCTTTCTTAATATAATTTATTTCTCAGTACTATCCCTTTATTTTCTTCCGCGTAATTTTGATTAAGAATGGGACCTCTAAATGTACAATTTAAAGAATTAAAAATGAGATATTCGTAGATGTGTAGTAAGTTGAGAGTGAGATTGGTAGAAGTGAAATATCGAAAGAACTCAACACACCAAGATTCAAAATACAACTCCCAATTTAAAGCCCTCAGGAAGAAGAGACGCCAAGCGAAAGATGGAAGTTGGATCAAGTAGAATCCTATCCCACGAAGCGAAAAGGGAATTTCATGCGTAATATCAGAGCAACTCTATCGTGCCCCGTGCCTTATCGCACGTGAAAGCAGAGCGAGCTGCGCGGGCACACGAGCGATGTCGAGGGCGGCGCTGTGACAGCGGAGCCCGGCTGAGATGGCGGCGGCGGCGGCGGCCGAGGTGACGCGGAAAGGCCGCGCGTCTCGTTACGCGCGATCGACGCGCGCATCGAGTTATCGAATATCGAGTGGGGATTCCCCGTACGCCGCGCGACAGGCCCGAGATCCTCGTGGCTCAGACGGCTTCTGCCGCCTCGCCTTTAGCCCTTCGCCCTGCAGCCCTTCACCCCCCCCCTCCACAGCGGCTCCCGCGCGCCACATCTCACTACTGGGAAGGACACCATACACTCTGCAAGGCTGGCGAACGGCTTGTTCGGCAAGGATGTAGAAACAAAATAAACCGCAGTGACTATTTCAATTTGAAACGAAACAAACACGTGGGTGTTATGTTTTAGTTAGTACATCGTAATTAAGCGAATAAATTGCGCACCTTTTTGACCAAATGTAGCACTCGAAATCGTGGTGCGCCTAGGTTCGATGGCGTTCTTGCGATTAGTGTTCATATCTGTTCCGTAGAACGCCAATAACGTCATTCAATTTTTTTCGTTTATTACGTCACAATGGATTTCTCGAGTTTTCAAATTCAACTTCGTTTCATGTATCATTCGCCTATTATTGAGGGTATTTAGTTGCGGTCTGGAGGACAAACAGAAAAGAAAGTCTTATGATGCTTCATTACAGTGTAAAGCAGTCAACAGTCAAGCAATTAGAATGCTAATTATGTATACAATAATATTCATTGTTGTAATACATAAAAATACCGTACCTGTTATTCTGTAATTGATGCACATTATATTCGATTCAAACCCCTTTTTCATAATTTTAAATTTTAAAATGTGGTTCGTATTAGATTCTTGGGCGCATTAGATTCGTATAAATACAGTATTTGGTTTCGCCAGGCGCGGATCCACGGGGAGGAAAATGAGGGAAATTTCCTCACCCCTAAATGTTTTCAGTTACTATTAATTTCAACTTTTCACGAAACTTTCCAGCAAAACTATTTTCGGATAACCATTAAAACGAATAAAATCGTACCACAGCGAGAGCTAAGAGTAGCCTGGGACATTTTACAAAATCTGTAATATGACACATTAGGCCAAAACATTTTTAATTTCCCCTCCCGAAATGTGTCCCTGGTTTTACTGATAATATTAAAAAAGTAACCTAAAATATAAGGAAATCTTGGGTGAAATTCTAAAGAAAGCTTATACTTTAATATTCCATATACTAAAATGTAAAAGAAAATGGAATAAAAATTTTTCGTCAACTTTCGTTTCCTCCTTGTTGCTTTTAAACATATATTTCTCCAGATTCCTTCAGCACTGGTTGAATATGGAGAGAAGTGTATATATACACAATAAAGTGTATATATTTCTGTAATGATTTGGGTAATCCGAAATTCCCAAAAGGCAAATTTTTATAAGGGATTGCTGCACCTACGAGCTGAACGGACTGCAATAGCTAATAATAAAACACCTCGGTTATGTTTTCGCTGTGAACAGATTTCATAGAATAGGGAGAGACTTTTCTCAGCCTAGGTTGTTAATGAGAAGTTTTTCTATCTATAAATGATCTGCAATATTGGAATTGAGATGCGAGAGTGCAAAAATACATTTTACGAATTTATTCTCTTTTAAAATGAAATGCGGATATTTTAATTTTCTAGCACCTGTACATTTTGATTTTCACTATTACAAATGTGAAGGTGTCAAATACAATTCTTTCAATCTTTATTACTATAATATCTTGCAGTTAAAATGCTGTTGAATTGGAAAACTTTTATAATAAACTTATTTTGAAGTATAATACTGCATGGACTAAAATATTTTTCCTTTAGCCTTTTTTATTTCTTCCAAAACGCACTATGAAATATTTTATTTGTTGAAAATATGCACTAAAAGTGAAGTATTTTTGTAAATATAACCCCAGATTTCAATAATTATTTCGAACATTCTAAAAAGAGCTTATACTTTAATGTTTTATATATTCTCCAAGATATTGAAATCACGAATTATTTTAAAATGTGCCAAATATTGAATTTTTTTTAAATTTGTAAAATTCTCAAAAATGTTTAATCATTTTTTGAACATCAAATTTGGCAATTCGTATATTAAAAATACATAACATTACATTTTTCACTATTATACACGTATTACAAAAGGATACAATAAAAAATATTGAAGCCCCAATAATGAAACGCGTGTTTTGTTTTAATTTTGAAGGCGTTCCTCTCGCTGCAACATGGTGAAATTTAATATACCGGGTGCTATTACTCTAGATGCAAGAGGTAAATGTAATTTCACGCACGGAACGCTACCAGTCGATTTATTTCACGCGTTGAGTATATGAAAGCCCGAAAAATAAACACACCAGCGGCGGCAACACGTATTCCGCACCGACACGTGTATAGCGGGCGTCGCCAAAAAGGGAGGAAATACTTTTTCGATAATTTGACCGCAATTCGATGCCAACCGTTTGTTTCCAGCCAGCTCCCTCGCTCGACCTATATGATCATAAATCTCCAGGAAAGCACTTGCTGAGATGGGTCTATTGTCTCCACAGCTCGTTTCAACACCATTGAATACGCTCGTGGGAGGATTCTCGCATTGGTGACTATTACGAATACACACATATAACTTTCCGTGCGGTTGGGTTTGGGTTATTCCTAGCGGCCAAATGTGTGAAATATAATTTTTCTATCGTTCTCCCTCCTTTCTTTCTTTTCGGAATGTGTCTTTCCTGATCCTCCCTCACAAACGTTCTACGGGCTGAGATTAAAACTCTACTCCTATGTCACTATTGTCTCGTTCTTCGTAAAATGCCTGCAGCATGCCGTTACCACTATGTTTTACTGCAACGGGTCAGAGATTCCCAGCATATCAGTTGTACTTTAGGATGTCTGCGGAGTAAGCTTCTGCGATCGAAGTTTAAGCTCGGCCAAAGCTAGAAAAATGAAAAAGCAAAGTCATATTTTTTGACGGCGTGGGGCTTTCCTAAGCGCTAGAGCTCTTCCGATGGTATCACAGCGTTTGCAGTGAAAACTCTCCATCAATTCAACACTATCGTGGCTATCGTTATACTGGCCCATTAAAATACAATGCGGCGACGAGGACTGAATTTCATTTATACAACGAACGCTGTCGCAGCGTTGACCTTGCTGGATAATAAACGATCAATGAGGGCGTAAAAGTTGTTTTCAACAAAATGCATTCTGTTGATAGAGGGTCGTAGAAGAACAACAATGAACACGGGAATACGACTTGAACATTTCGTGATTTACTGCGGACGCATTTGCTACTCATGGATGATATTGGGAAGTCAGAACGATCGAGTCGCATGTTTCTCTATTCAGATCATCAGTTTTGAAATTCCATTACTGTATCATTATGCTGCGTTATGCATACTTTCAGCTCAGAAATATTGATGATAGTAGGATACATATATTTGCGATGATAATAATAATAATAACGATAATTTATAACAAAATAATAAAAAAAATACACGTGTAAAAATAGTATGAATTATTTTCCGAGTGGTACACTGGAATAAATTAAAGGTGTAGTTTTTTAACAAGGAAATTTCTTTCTTTGGTTTAAGAAAACTACCTAAAATAGTAGCGTTATAAAAGACTTTTCTTATTTTGTCAGCCATTCTCGAAGAAGTCCATTTCCGGCGATTTGCCAGAAGAAAGGGTCACTTCGCAAGGCGTTTACCGTCCTCACGATTTTCCCCTCTGTTAACCCATTCGCCAACCTAAGTCCAGAGAGCAATCAAGAAACAGCTGCGTAGGGGCAAAATGCTCTCTTCAAACGAGAACGCAGCGATAAAACAGAGGAGCGCCTAACGCACCCTTTTCAACCTCCGCATACGGCAAAACGCCTCAAAGCCTCTCCTCTAACAAAGGCGCTAACGGACTCCCCACGACTTCCCGGAGCCCTTTAAATCAGAAAGGGCCCGCCCTCGTGGCCCGATAAAACCCAGGAGAGGGCCTTCCGCGATTTCCTGGGCTCGTCAAAGACAACAACGGGAGGGCCGGTCTCTCAGGGCGGCCGGGCGCAGAGCAGCGCGGGGGGCGGTGCGTCAAAGGGAGGGGTTGGGGAGAGGAGGGGGAGCGTGAGCAGGGAGGGTTCGGGGAGACTAAGGAAGCGCATGCAAGGACAGGGAGGGGTCGAGCGGGAAGCGGTGGGAAGGGGTTAACGTTAAGAGATTTGTAGAGAGAAAAGAGGGCCGTGAGGCTCGGGCTGGAGGGGTTGGGCGAGCGCGGGCACTGTAGAACAGGGGGAGCGGAAGAGGCGGGACATGGTTGGGAGACTAAGCATGCAAGGGGAGGGAAGCAGGACTGGTGGGAACGTGGGATCCCCTGGGGCCTGAGGAAGCGGAAGAGAGAAAGGAGTAATGGGAAGCGTGTCGGGGAGACCTAAGTTCCCAGGAGGTGTGGACTTCGGCATGATGGCCGGGATTTGAGAGCAGGGTGGGTTACCGGGGAGGTGGAGAGAGGCGGGGCAGGTATGGGGGAAGGACCGTGGGAGAGCCAGAAGCGTTGCGGAGAGTGTTGCGAGAAGAGGGGAAAGAGGAGGCTATGGAAGGGGGTCTGGGAGAGTGACCGAGGCGGGGCAGTGGGGAGGCAGGGAGATGGGATGGCTAGGAAGGGGCATGTAATGACAGAGGCCAAGCGGGCCAGGGAGTGTCGGATCAGGGTAGGGCGGGAATGGTGGTGAAGGGAAAGAGGAGTAATGCGGGCCGGCCCTGAGAGAGTCTGGGGGAGGGGGATTCGGGGAGTTGGAGAGAGGCGAGGTAAGCTCTGGAGTCTAGAGAGGGAGCTGAACGACTAGGGAATGGAAGGGCGGGGGAAAGGATGGGGAAGGAAAGATAAAGAGGAGAAATGCGGAGAGGGGGCGTGGGCGGCCCGAGGCAGGGTGGAAAACGAGGAGGTGGACACAAGCTAAGTTGGCCGAAAGATGAAGGAGGGACATGCGAGGACAGAGAGAGAAGTGGCAAGGCGAGGCGCGAAGAGGTGGAAAGCAGAAGAGAAAGAAGAGTAACGTTGGTCGGCCAGGAGAGAGCGTGGGCGATGCAAAGCAGTGTGAGACTCGGGAAGGTGGAGAGAGGCAGGATATGTCGGGGAGACTAAGGATGGGTATGCAAGAACGGAGAGAAGCTTCGTGAGGCAGAGTGTGTCGGGCGAGAAGGGAAGGGGTTGGGAAGGGAATAAGGAAAAATGCAAGCTTGCCCGGAGAGAACGTTGGTGGGTGAAGAAGTGTGGAACTGGGGGAGGGGGATGGAAGCGGGACAGGGGGAGACTAAGGAGAGGCATGGGAAGACAGGGAGAGCTCGATCGGGGCAGGGATGGGCGGGGGAGGGGGAGGAAGGGAAAGAAAAAGGAGCAATACGCATCGGCCAGGATGGAGCCTTGGCGGAGCCAGACTCGGAGAGGTGCTGAGAGGCGGGGAGGGCCGGGGAGACTAGGGAGAGTTAGAGAGGCAGAGATGGACTGGGAGCGGCGTGGAGCGGAGGGAAAATAAGTAGGGATGGGGTGGACCGGGGAAGTGGATGTGGAGGAAGGGGAGTAGGGGTGCCTAGGGACGAGCAGCGAAGGACTAGTGTGGACTCGTGCGGGTGACAGGCAGGAAGGGCGCCCGGGTACCTTGCGAGTACCCATGCACTACAAGTCGAGGAGGCGAGTGGAGGGAAAATACTCCAAAGTTCTGGAAGAAAATTCGAACCTACGATCCTCTTAACGAACAAGTAGATTTCAGTTAATTATCGTGATACACTGCAAGAAATATATTTTCCTCACAGAATTAGAAGGCAAATGTATGGTACAATGAAAAGTACCTCAACATTTTTTATGAATTAGAAACGAATACATTGCATCACATTGTGTTTCCAGTAATGAGAGAAAGTTACGTACAACTCAGTATGTCATTTACGGCAATTGCAGAAAAACAACGTTTATAAAGTGAATTGAAAGAAAGAATTACGGGTTTACGAAAACGTAACAACAATATGCATTCAAAGACATATAATGCATCAACGGACACAGAAGCAAATTAGAAGAGAGATGGATTCACGAAACGCTTTGGTAGATCAATGAAAGTGGTGATCTAGTGACACCGTCATTAAATAGTTTACTCTATGTCCAAACATTGAGATGTTCAAAATAAATTATGCAAAGTGGTATAAAAATACTATTTAGAAGTAAAAGGGAGTAGAATATCAAACATAGGAAAAGAGGTGTCGAGTAATATTTTTACAAGTCTTCTGCGTTTTAATTGAAGTATTGGTAATAATGACTGTTATATTTTAATAAAATTATTTTCGAATAATGATGTGATGTATTTTTTAACCCGTATTTCCAATATTACAGATTTCTTACAAAATGTTTTATTCAATAGCCTTATTTCAAACCCAAATTTACGTTTCTTCGACTCATCGCACGACCATTAGAGAATTAAATATGTCGAAAATTCATGTGGTATGAATCAACGACAGAGAAATTCCAAGCTTTTGGTTTTGTTCGCGAAACTGGTGAGCAACAAAGACACACGATCGCCCCGTTGTTCGAAGCGCCAACGATGCTGGAAGCAAATCAATGAGTCGTAAGTCTTTCCACCTTCACTGTCAACTCATATCACGCACCATATTTCGTCGAAGCTCTCGTCACCTGTTCACATCCGTTACACCTTAATCACTGCCAACGCACACTCTTAGCTTCATAAATGCTTTCATTTCCGTTTTTACATTGGCCCTCATTGATTCCAAATCTAGCTGTCATACACATGCTTGCCTATTGTACACCTACTGTGCACCTACGCCCCTATTGTGCACCAGGCAAAAGAACATATTTTGGAGGAACAAACAGCCTCGCATATTTTAATTAATTTTTGTTGTAAATATATCTATTATATTTATTATAATAAACAGAAATTTAAAATATTTTTAAATAGAAACACACTAAATTGACAACATAACTTACTTCGTAAGAAGAGAAAGTACAATAATTGTGCGCCGGAAAACTGTGAATTTTCGACAAGAAAACTCATATTGCCGGGCCCTGGTAATGATAAAGTGAGGTATATGTACTACATTGCTTGTTCCTACGTAATGGATTTATAGTAAATTATTGTCTCTAGCACCTTGTGTAGGCAGAATCCAAGTTTGTTGGGTCTCGATACCGAATAGTCAATTAACGGCAAAACGTGTGTCTGTCTGTCTGTCTGTCTGTCTGTCTACCTGTCCGTCCGTTTGTGCTCTTGCTTACGCCTAAATCGAGCAGACGATTTTCTCCTCTTTCTCGATCGATGAAACTCGAGTTCTTGCGAGTTTGAAACGGATATTTTAATTTTAGGGGTAATTTACGTGATGTCTCCTTTATATTTTCTCAAAAACGGCTCCAATGTTTTATAACACTTTGCCTCCGAATAGTGTAAGAGACGCCTGAAAGACTGGCAAAGATGAAATCGATTTCGTTAAAATCACTAATTTTTTGAAAATTGTATCAGTTCAAATTTTTTGCGGGATCTTCCTCCAACTACAATATTGAGGATAGAGATTTTTCTTGAATGAATTCTGTTCTTTAAAAATATATCTTGAAAAAAGGTCACGTATAATTTTTCGAAATATAATAATTTCCAGATAATATTACATAAATAATAGACAGCATTTAAACATTTTTCCTCAAAACCGGTTCCAAATTTTGAATTTAAATTTCCTCCTCGTATGTGCACTCTTTGAAGGCTCCTCGTAGTCACAAGCAAGAGCAGAAACGGACGGAAAGAAGACAGACACAAGTTTTGCGGTTAATTGATTATTCGGTATAAAGAACGGTAAATAACTGTCACTAGTCCCATTTCTGGCGAACTCTCAGTATTTTCGAAAATTAAAAAAGGTAACATTCCAAAACTACAAATTTCAAGATATATCTTTTGTTTCAAAAACGCTCTGTTCTAAATCATTCACCCTCTGAAACAATATTGTTTGTTATATCATTTTCTAAGATGATAGAACAAACAGTGTTTTGGTTTGTGAAAATTTCGAAATTTTGTAAGTTCAATTTTAACTGTGTAAAATAAAATAGAAAAGACATATAATTCTGACATTGTTTCTGAAAGATAATTAAATAATCAAATAATGTATTAAATTCTATTTCTCGAAATACATTTGGATTAAAGACATCTATTACTTGATACAAAAGTTATTATCGTGTGAGGATGTACAGGCGCGCAAAGTATAATGTTTTTCATATCACTCCTAGTCTCCTGCTCCGACGTTTTAATTTCCATTGCTTGATTTTCCTATAATAAATATATTCCATTATCCAATATCCTCTGCCATTTATTACTTGATGGACATTCAGTACCCTTTAACCGCGGTTAATTTCCCTGTCTCTTTCAACATCAATGCCCTCTCTTGTCACACCTGTATATCCTCTTTCCTTCAAACCCACCAAAACCTCGAGACCGCCTGTTTGTGCAGCCATCGCTTGCAACCGCCCCTGCAAAGGCCATAGTTTCTACCAGGGCTCTTTACGCCACCGACCTCTGACGAGTCAACATCTCCTCCACCGTAACTCACTTCTGAGTGGACTCCCGCACACAATGGCAAAACAGCGCTTTCATTACCCGAAATATCGCACGGAACAAAGACCGAGCTACAATAAACAATTTGCGAACTATAACGGTAGCTTTCGAGCATATAACTCGCCGAGAGTTTTAGTCTGTTGTCGTGACGTAAATTGTCAGGAAGGATAAATCTGCACACTACGAGTTACGCTCAGCACGAAATTTTCATTTCAGGCAAACAGAGACTCAACACGGTCTAGTCCGACAGTAAAGTAGGAATATTATATTATATTTTATATTTAATGCACTACTGTACGTAGTAAAAAATTAAAAACTTGGTTGTGATAACACAACATTTTAGAGTCATGGCCCATATTTTACGAGGAACTATTACAGAGCTCAAGAAAAGTTTTTTTTTTTTTCGAGGTGTGTTAATAAAATACGAAACTTAATTCGAAGGTATTATGAATATGCCGCATATTGCACGTGAATTCGAAAACTCAACATCTGACTGCAAAAATCACTATTATAGAAGATTTAAATAAAAGTTTAAAACATTTTATCAGATTCAAAAATTAAAAGTAATAAAAATATTTTGCCTTGAGAGCGTGTTTCATAATCCGTCTGAACTAATTGCATACATTTTAAAGAATTTGTCTGATCTACACGATGTACAGAGAGAAGAACAAATGGCCAGGGGTGGGAGGAGTTGCGGCAGCGAACAAAACAAGACTCATATAATAATTAAATAATAAATAATTTCGCTTTGTCGTCTCTGCAGAAAATAAACTTGCGCCGCGCTGGGGGGGGGGTTGCTTGGATAAGAAAACGGAATTGTGAATATGGTGTTATTATAATGAATAACATTGCACGTACTGTTTATTGTGAAAAGTTTTAAATTGGATGAAATGAACTGATGAAACATGAATGATAAATAATGAAATAGGCCGTCGTGATGGCCGAGATCGTTAAGGCAGTAGCGTCGTAGCGATCTTGCACTTACAGCTCGGTTTCGGGTCCCGCAACGGGCATGGTTGTATTTGTGTTCGTCCTTACACCCCTATCATCATCAACGTATCACGTCTTCATAGTTACATAACGTTAAATTAAATAGTGATCGCTAATGACCTAGATGTTGATGCGACCTTAAATAAAATAATAATAATGAAATAAAGCGAGGATAACAAAATTATTACAAATTGGATAAGGTGCCGTTTGCATTTTATACAATTAGACAATAGAAATAGTCACAGCATACTTTAAAGTTCATAGTTCTGGAGATACATTACATTGAAATTGCCGTACACGGAATTGCTGAGAAATAGCACCGTGTCCAATGAGTGGATGCGGCGTTCGTGGACCTTAGTTGTGCTCCTACACGTAGGCTTCCGCGGCTCGAGATCATGACTTGTTGGCTGTCCGGGTGACGTCGCGTCGTTGGCTGAGAGGCCGACGTTTCGCCTGTCACCCTTCAGGGTCACTACCCGTAAGAAGCCTGCGATATGACAGGCGAAACGTCGGCCTCTCAGCCAACGACGCGGCGTCACCCGGACAGCCAAAGAAGCTTAGTTGTGCTCGTCCGGAGCTGGAATAAAGGCCTCAACACAGGTCACCGACTACGGGCGCGAATATTGCTCGGTTATTGAACCAAGGAGCTGGACCAATCGCTCCCATTCAGACCCGGACAGACCCAGACAGCAGTAGTACGCTTGCCGCACATGAGATTCTTTTGACGAGGTGACTGATGAATATGCGAAGGAGAATATTTGAATACGTACCGCCCGTTAACGCCAAAGGGAGATTCACTCTTATTACCGAAGGCAATATCACGTTCGTTGCCTGCTTGTCAAAAACGAGGCAGCTCATTTTGAATCAACGATAGTCGAACTTTAAAACATGTGGTAGTTATGACGAGCTTGTGAAATACAAACGCCTTGTCGAAACAAAGCAAACCTATCGAGGGCAGCGTTGTCATGAACGCGCGAAGAAAATTCAGTGAGTTTCTATTAACTGTTGTAGGCATTTTGCTATCGAGACTATGGGTTTTGGTGACAACAGGATGTTCGTTTGAAAATAATCGCCAGCAACCTCCAGCGTTGGCAGCACATTGGGGAGGAAGGTAAGGGAAGGTTGGCGCGTAAGAGATAAATTTGATTTATAAAGGCTACTGAGCTATTTGTTACTTTAAATACATATTTACACAAATTAATTACATCTACAGATGTACTATATGAACTATTTACACAATTAAATTATCTATTATTATATATTTATAGTTTTTCTTTTAAATTCTGTGATTTTATTATTTTTTTAGTTCTAACTGATATTTATTCAATAATTCAAATCATTTATTAAATAATCTATTTTTTGCCTGAACAGTTATATTGAAATTAATTATTAAATTTTGTGCTTGTCTTGTTTCTCTTGTTGTTTTAACTTTCACTATTTGGGTTTTGTTTACTACATTTTCTGTTAGCTGATGTATTTAATGATTTATTTAAAAATAAAAATAAGCGATTGTTTTTGATTTATTGACATAAATTTCAGAGTTTCTAGCATGTCTAGCACTGCCGTCTATCTTTTGCATCGGATTATTATCCTCATGGCTCTATTCTGTCGTATCTGTTGTTGGGTTTTTTCAGTTCTTCGGGCTCAGGAATTAGTATTCTGGCACAGGAATCAAAATGGGGTGCAAATACGGATTTGTAAGTCATACATCTTCTATAGCCATTTACACATGACCAAATTCTGTTGAAAATATAAACATTTTGTCCAGTTATCTTTACTATGCACTCTACGTAAGGAAAAGTGCTGAAATACAGGGAGCGATCTTCCGCTCTAGGTGGCCGTGACTTCAAGGGCGCCGAAGGGCTTTTATAGCGTGAATGGGACGCGTTCCTTACGACGATTTCCGAGTTTTATCAAACGCGCGCTAATGCAACGCTGCCACCTCGAAAACCGGTAGGCGCATGCACGTTCGCTAATTCTCCGACTTTGTTTGTCAAAAGGTGGGTCGTAAATTGAATCTTTGAGATAGCGCGAATAAGTTTTGAACTTTTAACTGAAATATATTTAAAATTGGTCAGTACACGCAGGGCGCGCTTGGTAAAATTTCAATGTTATGTTTCATGTAACACAAACCTATTACACTAATGCCGCTTAATTTTATATCCTACCTGCGAGCCATACATTGGTATCGTTATGCTGAGGAAAGAAGCCATTACGCGGTTATACGTGTGTTGCCTGTGCAGATGATGCAATTGTTATGCAACCAGAAACATTAATGTAACTGATATCTTTACAACCGTGCTATTCGTGGTACTACTGCCTTATTCTGAAATCGCTGTGTAGAGGAAATTAACCATTACTAAACCATGCACGTATTTTATGGCGATTTCAAAGCAAAATATAGCTTTCCACGCGGCTGAGAAGCATGGCTCGGTAGTAAGTCTATCAATCCGAGCGGGAGTGATCACTTTGGAGCGAAATAGGTAGATGGATAATCCACAAGATCCCTGTGGTTATAATCAGTCAGTCAAGATAGTATTGAGGATAAATGTAAGTTGTGTATTTCATTTAATAATTTTTATACCCCAGTGCCCATAGCTCGTCGTATAAGCTCTGCGTTCTCGACACAGCTTATATGTTTTTGTATGTTAAACAACAGCGAGACAATCTAAGAACGTAGACACTTCCCTTCCAGATCCATTATAGTTTATGTACAGCAACATCGCCACGTAATGAAGTGTGGTCGAAAATACTCCTGTGAGAGCCCAGTGTTCGACACCTAAGAACTTCAGCAACCATAGAGATGTCTCAGACCTTGATCTTAAGGTTGATTATTAGTGATTCCGTCCACTACTGACTTCGTTAGTACCGGAAATGTAGTGTATGTTTTTTCCTCGGGATCATCTCCCACTAAATGGCGAGATTCCGCGCCGACCTACCGTCGGCTAGCGAAGTTACCCTAACCAGGTATCTCCCACTAGCCGGAAAATGCCCCAGGCGGGACAAGCTCAAAGCTTCTGACTGGTCTCCCGGAATGTGTGGTAGCGTAGCGCATGCTAGTGTAAGTGTGTTCGAAAGGGATTAGAATATGACAAGGAATAGGAAACAAGATTGCGCGCGGTCCGTGGCCCGTTTGTTAGGATACTGCTCCGGCATTCGTTGGTATTAATCGGAGAAACCACGGAAAACTACCGATCAGAACAGCCGGCTTCTGAAATTATCCTCGAGACAGCGTCTGAATTCGACCTAGCTAACAAGCTAGAGTCGAAAATCTTGCCATGGTCGGTTGTCGAACCTAGGACCTCCCGGTCAGAGGTACTGCACTTACCCACCTTTCCGGGTACCGTGACCTCAAGAACCCTGTACTATTAGTTAGCTACATTAATCAATGACCACCATTAGCTGAAGATTGGATCGCAAGTTGTTTTTTTTAATTTGTTTCCTTATCAACCTTAAAATTGTGGCCTATCCTCTTCACGAGTTGGCTAACGGGACGCAAAGCGTTCAAGGAGCCCTGCGCAACACCGGCGCGCAGTCTGTCGGGGCGCCGGCGAAGCACGCGGTCTGTCGCCCGCTGGGCCGTCAGGTCGCGCTGCGGAAAGAGCCTAAATTTAGCAGTCGTTACTCTTCACCTCGGTTTCCATACGCGCGTGCAAACACTTGCGGAATATAGGAGCGCCGCTGCCGTCCACGCGGCGAGGTTAAAGGAGAACGCGCGCCGCTGGCAGAGCTCACGGAAGTCCTCGGAGATGTGAATTGTTGTGTTGTTACCACAGCATCGCCTCTGAAGTTACGAATCAGTTGGTTTGAGTCAAAACTGATTTACTCAAGGGTGATAATTCGCAATAGAGATATCAATAATTAATCACACGAAGATGTAATAATCATGTTTATCAGTTGACAATGTCAACCACTCATTATAAAATGTCAACAAATAGAAACACGGTATTTTACGATATTTTAGCATGATTTAAAAAAGTAACGCAAATTTACAAGTTTCAGTGATATAAAAATATTTTCACCTGGATACCTGTTTTATATAAGGAAGGTCTAAACTAAGTATTGAAATAACTTTATTAGTTATTTTAATAACAATATAAATGCAGTATTTTATTTTACTTTTATAAATGTACCATTATATTGTAAAATATTGCAATCAGTTCCATTGTCAGTTACTCATCACGATCAGATGATTCGTCCCATTTACCACGCAAAAATTGCTGGAATCATTCCGTACTTTGGTTCTGGAGGGGGAAAGTAGTGTTTCAAAGTCCATTTATTATTACTCTCATTTAATTAGATGCGGGAGCAGTCAGCGATTCTCTATTTCAACGGACAAACTACGGCATCCCTATTTATAATTTAAGTATGTTTACGATCGTGAGATAGAAATTGTTAATTTTCTCTTTCACGTCATGATATTAAGAAAAGATAATCAGATTGTGTTATTCACGTCCAAAGGTTTATGATAGTCCATTGTTGCTAGAATAACGCTACACAACTAAATTTTCTTTTTTCAGAAAGTGTGCGAAAAACTAATAAATAACTTCTAGAGAATTATGTACGCAGTATTTACTTTTAAACCACAAGCGAACGTTGCTTCTCATGCCAAAACGCTTGCCATCTCAGCCAAAGAGTGAGGTCTACACTTATCTCCAGAAATACGTGTGTCCGTGTGTCAATATATAACACATCGTTCTAGACATATATGAAGACCCCCCATACACACACACACACACAAATATATATATATATATATATATATATATATATATATATATATATACAATAAAAATAACATTTCTTCCACTACTGAATTTCGGCCAATATTATTTTAATTGAAATAAACTGTACTTAATGCTCACATTTCTGCGAACATTTTCGCGATTTCGCATAACTTGATGAGTAAGCTCTCTTCATTGTTTTTATTCTATGCACAAAAGGAGAGTTAGTCTCTATATTGTAAACTATTTGGGGTATATCATATGAATGCATCATTAAAAAAATTGTTTGAGTTATTTCTGAATTCTCATTGTCAGTATAACTGCAATGAGTAGAGGCCTGCCAAACGCCAAGTGGATAGCAGCCCGGCAACGATCCGGACAAACAGGGAAAGAGGCTACGTTGCAAATGCCGCCGTGCGACCAGAAAGGACGGCGGGCGCGAACCGGGCAGGGCGAGTAGCTCGGCGGGTACCGCCACAGGGGCGAATCCACACGCACCGGCGGGGGGCGCGCGTGTAGGGCGGCGAGGTCGCGGTGGGCGGGGCGGGCAGGGCGGCGCAGGGGCGGGCAGGGGCGGCACGGGGCGGGCAGGGGCGCGCTCGGGGCGGCGGCAGAGGGGCGGCCAAGGTATTGATCTGCCGTGCTGCTGCGCTCTCGCGCCCCCCGCCGCCGCCGCCCCGCGCGGGGTTATTGCCGACAACTCGGACCGCCCCGCGCCGCCCTTGCGCGCGTCACGTACCACCGCCGCCACGCCTCACTGAATCCCGCGCCGCCCGCACCGCGCCTCCCCGAGCCGCTTGCACACCCGCTCTCCCCGCGCCCCCCCCCCGCGACGCGGCTGCTTCCCTCCAGCCCGCCACCACCCCGCTGCGTCGCACCCGGCCCCGCCAGCTACCCCCGCGCTCATTTTTGACCTGCACTGCCTCCCGCGCCCGCGGCTTCAGCGTCCAGTGCCTTTCCCGCCCTTAGCCACCCCGCCCGCCCCGACCACCTCGCAGGTATGCCGCGCCGGCCCTGCGCTTGCTTCCGCTCCGCGAGAGCCGCCTGTGCGGCCACCCTGCCTCTCCCTGCGCCACCTGCCCGACCCCACGCTTGCCGCTCCCCGTGCCAGCCCCGGGCGCCGCTCCATCCGGCGCCACCAGTCCCACCCCGCTCCACCCCGTTGCCCCCCAAACCACACGGCTCCGCCTGCCCGCACCACCCCGCTGCGTCCAACCCTGCCCGCCCACCTACACAGCCTCATCTTTTGACCCGGCCGTTTTCCCTGCAGCCCGGCCGCTCCGCCGACGGCCCCGCCGCCTCCACGTCCGCGTCCACTCCCCGGCTCGCGCCCGCCTGCTAGCGTTCTCGGCGCTCGTCCCCTCTCTATCCGCCCCGCTCCGCCCTCCCCTCTCCTCCGTGCCCCCCCGCCACCCAGATAGGCCAAACGCACTTCCGTGACCACTTTTTGTCGGCCGCCGCTGCCGGCTCGCGCGCCCCGCCCCGCTGCACTGTCATTTGTTGTCTGTGTTTGTGTTTGTGTTTCCCGCTCTCTCCGTTTGCCGGTCTTCGCGCGCCTCTGAGTGGCGACGTCATTCGCACGAGGGCGCGATCTCACCCCGCCCCAAAATGGCGCATTTGGAGCACGAGTTATCTTCACGAGATGTAACGTAGTTCTACTGTAATAGTCCCTGTTTGACAGAAAGGCGTTTTACACCTCACTTTAGTAAGTTTCCCGATTTTCTAATCATCTCTCATCGCTTTCAAATTGATTCGCATTCATCCACTGAGAGCTGGTTTCTTTACTAAACGACTTCATACATATAGTTAAATCCAATGCCCCTTCCATGTAACAAGCGTTTACGCATATATGTGTATATTTTAAACGTTGTGTACTAGCTGAGTAATGAAAATACAGAATGTGAAACAGCTGTGCATGATCGAAACCATACAATACGAACATATACACTTTCAAACAGCAAACTGATTGAATAGAAAAAATACTTTACACAGTTAATTATTCTAATTTCCACAATGCAACATATTACTAGTAAATTCGTCTGGAACAACCAGATATATTGCAAATAATCTACACCGTTTGCTTACTCGTGATGATTAATACAACGTAAAAAACCAATGTTTTATATTTTTCTGGGAAATTTCCAACATGGTCATAAAATAGAATTACGAATTTTATAAATAAATTGGAACTTCGATATGACAGCAAGATAGTGGTGAAAACATCAAACATAATTAGTGTGATAATAAAAGAGCTGACAGAGCTAACATAAAGTCTGTAATTTTTCTTCGCGCCTATTAATTAACTATCATTATTAACGTGTTTCACTTCTTTCTGGAATACCAAGATTGTGCAGTATTTTTTAGATATTTATTTAAATTATTCACTTATCGCCTTCAACGATATTGTGTATAACATTACGACTTTTTCAATGTATTTTCAAGGCTACCAACACTAGAGACTTAATTTCATCTGGATCTGGAATATATTTGAATGCAATATCAGTGATTAATGAATGATTTTTGAAACGTAAATACGTTCTCACCTACCTGTTGTAGTAAACTATAGTTGTGGGGGTTAATCAATTTCGTCTCCCAGTTCCGCTTGCCACAGCCCCCGTTTGTCCCCCACTAAGTCCACCCTCTTCGTTTTTCCTCCCCTCTCTCATCATTCCCCCGTCATTCTCTCTCGTCCACTTTCTTACTTTATCCCCTTCCCCTCCTCACAATTTCCTCCCTCGCCATACGACCATTCCCCTCCCGTTTTAAGCCTTACTCTCCCCACACTTTTAATTCTCTCCTTTGTCCTTCACTCTCACTTCATCCCAATCCAATTTATCCCCTTCTTACCCTCCCACTCCCCCTTGTCTTACGAACATTCCCCTCCCGTTTTAAGCCTTACTCTCCCTACCCTTTGAAACTCTCTCCTCTCTCATTCCCTCCCTTTATTCCAATTCAATGTATCCCATTCTTACACTCTCTCATCCACCTTGTGTTACGATCATTCCCCTCCCGGTTAGAGCCTTTCTCTCCCCACCCTTTGGACTCTCTCCTTTCCCATACCCACTCGATCCCGACTCAATTAATCCCCTCCTTACACTCTCTCATCCCCAGTGTCTTACGATCATTCCAATCCATTTTTTCTGGCTTTTCTTCTCCTCTTTCCTCTCTAACCTTCCCTTCCTTCCCCCACGCCTTCCCTTCCGCCCCGCCCGCTCCCCACGGACCACACCGCCGCCCGCGGCCGCTGCAGGAAACGGCCTCCCGGCGGTCAGTCGCTTCCGCGCTCCTCGACAGCCCTCGAATTATTTCACGGCCGGAGACCAGGAGTTTGGAGGGCGGAGTTGCAAACAGCCTGCGGCGGATACCTCGGCCAAGAGCCGCGATTCGGCGAGCGGTGTATACAAGCGGCGCTGCAGTTGTGGTAATTAGTGGGTGGAGAAGGAAGGGCCGAAGTCACGAAAGCCAAACTTTTGCTTCTGATTCGGTTGTGCGGCAACTAATGACAAGCGAGTTGCTGCCGACATTGCACTGAAGGGTAGGATTTGGTTGTTAATTCCATTATTAAAGTTGTCGTATTACTGGGTCTTGCATTTGTCAAGAGCTAGTGTATCACTTATTTAAATGTTAGTTCTCATGAATCAAAGCTGATTGTATTATTTACGACATTACGTTTCATGAAAATGAAGCATGTCGAACTCTTAACTGAAAAGAAATCAAATCTGTTATTTAGTAATTTTGCTATAAAATATTATGTGATAAGAATGTATAGAGTGTGTATAGGCATAGCATCCTGCAGTATTTTCTATATGTGTTACATTGAAAATTGAATTTATTACAACCCGAATAAATTGAAATTTAAAAAATATGACAATGTCCTCTGTTCCAATATGTATAGCAAAATCATTCTCTTTTGGACGAACAACGCCGATGGGATAACAATCCTGTCATGTTATGTAACCTGAAGAAGTATTTTCCCAAAGAAGTAAGAACATATCAACGTTTCATACGACGCTTGGAGAACTTAAGCAGGAAGTTGCATTTTAAGAAAATTGTTTACAGGTAGTTCTTACATTTTTTTGCAACGCAACCGTTGTATACACCCAACAATAAATGCAATCGACTCCATGGTAAATTTTGGATGAATTCCCATCCTACATACCGATTTGTTCCTTTGACTAAGATAATGGAACTCGTCAATAAATACGTATCTAAAGAATAATTCAAATATATAGGGATCGAAACGTTTTAAGAAATGTTACGACGAATATGCTGTCTATAAAATATTGGTTCTTAAAATTCAATATTAAACGCAGACATTAATCTATTTAGAGTTAACCAGAAAATTTGCGATCAAAAGCAAATTACCCTAGAGTTGAAACATATCCTCCCCTTCAATTCATACAACTGAGACATTGAAACATTTCCCTTCCGCTTCGAAATCCGACAGAGGGTATTTTGCTTGACTCAACAAAAACAACTTTCCGACTCGTACGCACGTCGAGCGCATCGACTGCTGGTCTTGCGTTGTGCAAACAGCTGGGTAATTAACAGGCTTACTCACGGTCTCGTGCGTAAAACGCGTGTGAAACGTCAAACATCTGCCTCTGCCGCTGCGTCTCCCCATTCGCCTCGTCTCATTCCGCATTAATTGCTCAAGACTTTTCACTGCCTCTACCTCGCAGTATCTCCCTTTCTTTCTGTGTTTTCTCCCGTTGGCCAGACTTACTTTCTGTGTTTTGTTTACTTTATATCAGTACGTCATGTGCTTTCGACGTTCATGGGTATTTCAAAATGACACGGACACTCCCACCCTAAAAAAAAGTCTAGCAGAGCTTCATAAGAATATAAAGTACTGAAGTGGTTTAAGGATATTTCTTTCGAAAATATTTTTTTCAGTAGTTTTTTTAATTGAAGGTTTTGGGAGAGTACGCGGTTGGAAGGAACATAGTTATTAGATTGGGCGGAATAAATGTCTCGATCAAAGAAGAATATTTAAATTCCGGTATGAACAGGATTGAGAGTTATGCGTCTTTCCAGTGTGATGGGCACGTCAGCTTGCGTGTTTTCCTGACTGTCAGTCTGAGATACCACTACGATGTTTCCACTTATTGGGTAATTCGATATAAAATGTTTCGTTCGGTAGTTCAGGATGGCTAATGAATCGGCAAAGTTACCTGCTCCGTGTTCGCAGATATCATGTTCTCTATTCTTGAACCACCGATTATTTATATCTAATACATTCCCAAGGTTTCGCCTATCTTCTAATCACTTGAAGACACCACTAATTGGGTACTTTAAAAACGTATTTGACCTTAAATATCACTTGATTTATTTATATATGTTTTTTTCTGCGTTTGAATGAAGTGAATCTTTATAGATAAATATTTAGATTCAATTTAGATAGAATGTTATTCGCATAAAAAATTATGTGTTTTACACTCTCTTGTACCTACGATCTAAATCATTGGGAGTATGTAGTTAATGTGTTTTTAAACAGGATTTTATTTTATTCAAGTAAAAAAAGGAAATATTCTATACAGATAATAGAATCCTACAAAGTACACCGAAGTGCCAAAATCTGGTACAGCCATGCGTTTTTAAATCAAAAGATCTGGAACCAATCAGAATACGGCGCTCCGGTCGGCATCGACTATATGTAAGACAATCCCAGTTTGGCATAGTTGTTACATCGGTTACTGCTGCTTCAATGGTTGATTATCACGATTGTGTATCACGAAGTGAGTTTGAACATGGTTTTACCTGCAAGAGAGATGGGACAGAGCATCTCCGAGGTCGCGATGAAATTTGGATTTTCCCGTACGACCATTTCACAAGTAAACCGTGAATATCGCAAATCCGATAAACATCAAATCTCCGGCATCCGGTCCGCAAAAAGATTATTTTTATTTATTTATTAGGTAATTATTACAAACGAATTAGATTACTTGATCCAATGTGGCTAGGCCGAAAGCCTTTAAGCCATTACAATACCTACATCCTTTCGCGTTCTAATCTTTCGAATTCTGGTATTCACCCCAAATGGTCTCTCCATCGCATCAAAGCCGCGGAAAAGAGACCACAAGGTACGGCTAAGAAAAAAACCCCTGAAGGGGGAAAAACCTGCCGTCAGAAGCCGAGTACATTCTAATCTATCCGACGTTTATTTTAGCTATTTTATTTTCTGGCGCGGGCGTCCCGCCGTCTCCTTCCAGTGCTTGGCCTCCTCAGCACCTGAAATCAAACGGCGCCACAGACGATCGTCCGCACCAACGCCTCTGCCCTTATATTTTCGATTCCCCCTTCCCTTCACCCCCTAATGTGCTTATTACTATGCCAGTTTTATTTTATTTATTGTATTGACCAGTTATTTAGCAATTGACTACGACTTATGACTCATTTCTGTTTACTGACTGAAGATTAAAGATTATTCAAGAACTGGAGCGACGACAGCTGATGAGAATCATTAAACGAGACAGAGTGCAATGCTTCCGCAAATTGCTGCAGATTTCAATGCTGGGCCATCAATATGTGAGAACGTGAGAACCATTCAAAGAGACATCATCGATATGGGGTTTCGGAGCCAAAAACCCACTCGTGTACGTTTGATACAAAGCTTTACGCCTCACCTGGGCCCGTCAACACCGACATTGAACTGTAGATGACTGGAAACACCTGATCTGCCTGGTCTGACGACTCTCGTTTCACATTGTTTTAAGCAGATGAACGAGTACGAGTATGGCGACAACCTCATGAATTCAATGACCCCGCATGTCAACAGGGGACTGTTCAAGCTGGTGGAGGCTGTGTGATGGTAGCAAATGGTAAACCTTAACAATGTATTTAATGGTAATAATATGCTTTGTTGTTTACTTTTGGAACTAATTATTGTTACAAATAGGTATTGACTTTACAAGCACTCTGTATATGGCCTGTGGCAATTTAATAAAACGATATGGGTTCTGCAGAGGCACTGACTGTACGCTGGCCGCGGGCATAGGCTAGCGAAGACCCTGGATGTAGACTGGCGAAGGCTGCCAGTTTCTCTCTCTTCTCCTCCGCAGCCGCTCTCGCCGTCCGCGTTTCACTTCGCCAAATCATCCAGGCGCACAGCAGCCCCTTGGAGAGCAGGGTTTCCCTGTGCATCCGCCGTGCTGTCCTGGGCGGCACCTCCGTCCTTTGCATGGTGCAGTGGAGCGGCGCGGGGGCGGCG
>BOPP01000047.1:2435936-2462947 GCA_017312745.1 Gryllus bimaculatus | reverse complement strand
TGGGCGGGGCGGCATCGGCACAGGGGAAATTGAGCGTGTTCGCCGAGGTGTGAATTTGCATCAATACCCGAAAGCAGTGATTATATGCTCCGAGCTGATATTCACGGAACAGTGTTATGTCTGTATAGTTCCCATGGAATTGATTTTCAAAAACTCATTGTGACGTTTGTAATTTTTACATTTTGTCTTTTTTTTTATTTTGCTTAAAAATATGGACTCTATGTAATGCAGCACATAATGAATACTTGAAGCATAAAAAAAGAAAGTTTTACTACTTCTATATAATAAGGCACGAGAAACAAAATAAAATATTAGGGCTCACTTGATTTTAATTAACTGAATTTGCGATGTCGCATAATACGCGTTTTCTACCGTACGTTTTAAACAATATTTTCAAAACAAGTTTTAAAGTAGACAATAACGAAAAATCTGTAGGATGAATATTGTATATATACAGCATAATGAAGTTAAGTAACGTAAAGTTAGTCATAGAGAAGTCATAGTATAT
This sequence comes from Gryllus bimaculatus, assembly GCA_017312745.1. NCBI lineage: Eukaryota > Metazoa > Arthropoda > Insecta > Orthoptera > Gryllidae > Gryllus > Gryllus bimaculatus. Next base: position 2,462,439 of record BOPP01000047.1, on the reverse strand, counting down.
TATGAAATATAATAAATGTCGTTTAATGGGATACGCTGGTACTACTTGAATTGATAACGATTTACGAGAATGATAATGATACAATTTACACGAAAAGCTAGCTTTATTAATTACATTTTTTGCAGTTTAATGTAATGCCTGTTGAACGTTATCCCTCATGAAACAGCCATTTATTAATGTTTTAAGCCACGCTCGAAATAAAAACTGGCTTAGCTGGCTCAGGGTATCAATTGTTGTCACTGCAGTACCTCAGACCGGCAGGTTCTCGAGTTCGATTTCCAGCGGTGTAGTCGAATTTGTGACATCAGTTTGATACCTAGGTCGAATTCAGCCGCTGTCCGGAAGGCTAGCGATCTAGTAGCTGTCCGAGTGACCGGCTGCTCTTATTTAGTAGCTTTCCTTGTTGACACCAGACGAATGCCGAAGCAGAACCCTAACAAACGGGAAACGGACTGCGCGCAATCCTTCCTTCCCCTTCTGTCCTGTCTTCACCCGTTACACACATTTACACTTACATGCACTACTCTACCACTCATGCCGAAAGGTCAGTCGGGAGCTTGTCTCGGTTGGGGCGCTGCCCTGTTGGCGAAAGATTGGGGAAAACCTCGCTAGCCGACGTGCAGGTCGGCGGCTGATCTCACCATCCGGTGAGACCGCCTCCCGAAGATAGAAACAAGGACTACACATACGGGACTAATGACCATAGCAGTTGACACGACAAGAAGCACTAATCAATCAATCGAAATACAAATAAAAACTATTCAATTTTGGACCGAAGGATCGCGGTTCGAGTCCCGCCTCGGACATGGTTTTATTGTGTTCGTCCTTTCACCCCCTATTATCATCATCATCATCATCATCATCATATCGTGTCTTTCTCACAGTTAAAATACCGTTACCAGCAAGAGTGGTCGCTATTGACCTTATGCGAGTTCATGCGACCTTAAATAAAAATAAAAAAACCTATTCAATTTTAAGAGAATGTGACTGAATTAATTTTTAAATTGAGAGAAAAAATAACTAACTTAAGATATTGATATTTTGTAATTTTACGTACCTCCCATTAATAATTTTTATTATGTATTAAAATGTATATTATTTGCTTCAAAAATAAACCTGTGTTATGTTTTTCACTTCGAAGAAAGGAATAAAGAGTGTAATTACAATTTTTCTTTTTTCATAATATTTTTTTTCTGTTTCTCTGTTCAACGCTTTGTGATGGAATTTTGTTTTTATGGTAATTCTTCAATACTAATTGAACCTTAATTCTCAATATTGTGTAGTACATTGTATATTGTATTGTAATATTATATTTCATTTATTCATGAAAAAATATTATTCTAAGTGGAATTAACAAAATAATAATAATAATAATAATAATAATAATAAATTATTATTATTTCTACCATTATTATTGTTATTATTGTTAATATTATTATTATTATTATTATTAATAATCACCCGTGACATAAAATGCTTGGCAATAGTCTTGGCTTTCATCTTTGCAAAGCGACGGCCGACAGCTCTGCCTTGTGGAGCGCCTGAGGGCCCACGCGAGGCGCGCCACAGGGAGCGCTCCACCCGCACAACTGTGTGCTCGTCCTCCCCTCCCGTCAGGCACGTCAGCGCGCGCGTTGCCCGCCACAAAGAGTTGCTTATCTCGCATCCGCGGTAAAAAGCGGCGCCGGCAAATTGAGTATTGTGGAAGTACTTCCGCTCGCGGCGCCGCCTCTCGAAACACGTGTGCGCAGCGGCGGCGGCGGCTGCGAAGTCTGCGCGCTGCGCGTCGCCGCGGCGGGGGTGGAGGATTAAGGAGGAGGGAAGGAGAAGGAAACCAGAAATGGAGCGAATGGAACGCATGAAAAAGCGAAGAAGAAAGAAGAAGGTTGAGCAGAGACAGAGAGAAAGAGAGAGAAAAAGAAAAAGATATAGAGAGAAAGTGATGGAGAGGGAGGAAAAGAAAAAGAGAGGGTGAAAGAGAGGGGAGTGAGAGAGGGAGAAGGAGGCAAAGAAAGAGAAAGGGTGAAAGAGAGGGGAGTGAGAGAAGGAGAAGGTGGGAAATAAAGAGAGAGGGTGAAAGAGAGGGGAGTGAGAGAGGGAGAAGGAGGGAAAGAAAGAGAGAGGGTGAAAGAGAGGGGAGTGAGAGAGGGAGAAGGAGGGAAAGAAATAGAGAGGGTGAAAGAGAGGGGAGTGAGAGAGGGAGAAGGAGGGTAAGAAAGAGAGAGAGTGAAAGAGAGGGGAGTGAGAGAGGGTGAAAGAGAGGGGAGTGAGGGGGTAGAGAGAAGGGAGAGAGATGGGCAAGAGAGAGGGGAGAGAGACAGGGGAAGGGGGAGAGGGGGGAGAGAGAGAAAGAGGGAGAGAGAGGGAGAGAGAGAGGGAGAGAGAGAGGAGAGAGAGGAAGAGAGGGGGAGATAGAAGGAACGTAGTCAGACAAGAAGAGAGAAGTGACGAATGTGGTCGTGGAATTATAATACATGGAAATACGTGTGATTTGTAGCAATTGAAATCTTGAGATGACATTTAATAAAAAACCAGAAACGAGACGAAGGATGTCTAAAAGCCAATAAATGGATACGTTGAGAAATAAAACAAGTAGGCGAATTTAAAAGTACAAAAAAGAAAGGTTCAGAAATTCCGCAAAAGGAAATGAGAAGAACAGAAGGGATCGAGAAGGCAGAGCGACGAGGATGCCGAGAATAGATGAGCGATGACGTGCGGTGATGAGAAGAGGCTGCCGGGGTAAGGGATACGCAGCGCCCCCTGCCCTGCCCCCTGCCCTTACCCCAGCCCGTGCCCATTCGCCGCCTGAATAAGACTCCCCGGGACGTGCCCAAGTTCGCCAAGCAGAGTTCCAGCGCGCCTCCGGGAGAGCGCTCTTTATGCGACCTCACGCCCGGTGCGGAGGCAGGCGACCTCCGGTGCTTGGGCCTTAAAGGCGGCTTCCCGCTCATTAAATTGGAGAGTTAACGCACAAAACAATACACTAAGCTGATTTCCCTTCAATCGTTTGATTCATTGATTAATTTGTGATTTCGGGCGCGTCAGCGGATAAGATATTTTGTCCCATAAGTGTAGTGCATGAATATATCACAGGCGGTGGCGATCTTTCCCCGCTGAGTGGCGAGATCTGGGGCCGAACACGACGGCTTGCGAGGATTTCCCTCAAAGGTATCACCCACTAGTGTCTCCTCGCGGCGAGCTCTAAGATCCCGACTAGTGGTAATGTAGTGCATGTGAGTGTGTTTAAGGGGAGAGGTTGGGTCACTGAATAGGAAGGAAATATCGCGTGGCCCTTTTGTTCGGTTTCTCTTCCGGCATTCGCTTGATGTAGGTCGAAGAAACCACGGAAAACTACCGATCAGAGCAGTCGGACGCTGGAATTCTCCTCCAGATCTTTTGACTCGACCACTCTGTCTCGATAACAATTCTAATTCGGGATCGTGACGGTCAACTAAATCTAGGCGTCGGCACTAGAGATTGGAATGTATATATCGTCTCTCTTACCAACTAGCAGAATCTCGAAACTTCTAAAAATGCAGGAATTGTAGAATACAAAATTGTATGTCAATGTTTCGTTTCTGACACAGCCTTTTTAATTGTTTTCTATCAAGAAACGCATTTGCACATGTTTTTTTCAGAAAATACTGATGCAATATACAAACAATACTTACACTACTACTTCAGTGTACACTTGTAAAATAGTCAAATTTTAATTCGTAAGTAATGGTAAAGAAATAAAAGTACGTACTTTTTTATTAATTCTCAATAGAGGCAATCTCAAATAGTTTTCCACGAAGTTTAGTTAATAATGGTTCTTCTTTGATTAAATACTGCATTCTGGGACAGGTTTTAAACAAATTTTCGATAAATGTTACAACATAGATATAATTGAATTAATCACTTTTTGATAATTCACTACAAAAATTAGTTATTCCGTTAATGAACTACATTCGCGCAACCAATGCGCACGTTACTTACACCAATTGTAATTTCATGTCGAAAGTGAACGCGGTTATTTTGAATACACTAATAAGTTGTACGTATTTATAAAAAAAATATTCATTTTGGAGAGGTTTCGCCAAGTTTTAACAATTAGTTTTTATGCCATTACTTTTAGTTTGAAGGACAAAATTATAAATTATAGAGTATTAAATTTGCATAACCTCCTGATCTACATGCTCAAACAATAAAATAACATCTAGCGAAACATATTGTACAGTTACCAAACATCGTTTCTGCATCCTCCAGAATTCTGCATGCTACGTGTGGAGTCTAAACGCGTCGTGGAAATCTCAAACTGCTGTCGTGCACAGATCAGAAAGTGCGTAACGCCCTCCCAAGCGCTGGCAGCATCAGGCAGACGCAGAAAGCACCGGGAGAATCTGCCTCCTCCCATCACCGCCTCTCCTCACCCCTCTCCTTTACCGTCCCCCGGCGATGGTGTGGTGATGGTGCTTTGTAGCGGCGATGGTGCAATGGTTAGCGTATCGGATTGTTATACCCAAGTTGGCGGGTTCAAACTCAATCGACACCGTGGCGGGCGAAAAAATCCTTCGTACGTCTTTCTTCGGAGGGGACGTAAAGCCGGCTGACCCATGTTAGTAGATTTACTTGCAAGTAAAAGATCCTCAAGCCTAAATGGCGCCGCTGAGATAAATTCAAATCGCCTGTTTCTTTGTCCAAAAAATCCCTCTTTTCTCCGCTAGTTAGTGGAAGGAGCGTAGCGAAATTTGCTTGGTCAGACGGAAGAGCGGGCCTGATGGCCCCGAGTCTCGCCACGTAAAATAAAGCATTAATTCAATTCGCGCTCACAGTTTTCCAGCCCCAACTCTGCTGTGTGCATGTGTCTGAGTATGTGTGTAGGGCGTGTATGTGTGGGTACACTCACTTATTTTCGGAGATTCCCTAACTAACAATATACTGAGCGTCCTGTTGCTTTCTCGTTTCGCCTTTCACAGATCCTTCTAACTGCAAATGGTAATACTGCTCTCCCTCTCCATTCTTTCTTCCCGATTTCAGATGTACGTATTCACGCATTTGCACCCCGCGTCTTTCTTCTGTTCGCTCTCGTTAATTTGTCTGGCAGTATTTCTCCTTGTATTTCAGTGGCTACGATAGCCCTTGGGTTCCTTTGCCTACCCCGAGCCGATTGATACCACGAGCTTTGAGGTCTGCAGTGCAGGCTTTATAATTAACAGATATGTTTTGGTCAGAAGGCTAAAAACGTTTCGATAAACCAGGAACCGACGTTAAGAATTGCTTGATGATTAACTATTTTCCTTCAATACTGATTGATACATTAAGAGCAGAATGAGAGGAGAGGATATTCAAAATGAAATTTTATTTCCTTATACCAAATTGTATATTCTACTAAATTGAGTTACTTTTGACTTATTTTACTTAATTTTTAACAGAATTATCATATTCCTTTGTCATCTTTTCTTATGCTCGCTTTTTCCTAGCCATTATAATCGCTCCCTTTTTTTGTACTTCAAGCTTATCCCCACATTGCACAAATTAAGGTGTTCCCGTTTCGTATCTTATCATTTAGAACATCGCATTTTCCTTACTTCTTATAAAAGTGGGCCTAAGGCTTCGCAGAATGCCCTTACCTCTAGACAGCACGCTCTCGGCCCACCCGAACATATTCCCAGCACGAACCACAATCACTTCCTTTCCTCTCCGACTGAACTGCGGGACTGTTCATCTCCCCCACGCCATTACCAGCACTGCCTATTCGCCGATCTCGCTTTTTGGGGGTGTTAAGGAACGTTCGTACAAATTTTCCATCAAATCTCAATTTGCAGGTACAAACAACCTCGTATCAAAATCGGAGGCAGAAAAATAACACGGAATTAATGTATTATACAAAATTTCACTTCGAATCTCTATCTTACACTTTTTAATTGAGAAAAAAATAGTTCGTTTTCATTTTAATATAGTTGCAATACAATTCTTCATAAGATTTCGTTTTTGTTTTAAAAGAAGTGTGTGTTTGCGTTGGATCGAAAATTCATAGAATTCCATCATATACTTAATATTGCTACCTAACTTTTCTAGTCATTTGTAATTTGTTTTCAATTTTTTTCTTTCCTCTCTTACCCAGAGATGCAATATTCTTCTTTAAGGCCACAAAAACTAATTTCATTGACCTCTCTTCCAAATTCATCATCTCCTTCCAAAGTAGTAATACTCTCCTTCTAATTTAAACAACACTATTATTTAGAAACATAGTTTATATTATGTACTGAACGTTTTTATTTCACAGAAAAATATTGTTAAGTCAGAAAATTAGTCCCATACATAGAAATAATTTTCGACATATAGAAACAGTTTTAAACGGAGTTTTCAAGGGACCGAACAATAATTGGATTTATAAAGAACTTCGGTAGTTGGAGGTTCGATATATAGAGGTTCGACTGTATTCTTGAAAAACACTCGAAGAAATGAAATAAAAATGCTCAGCATGTTCTTGCGCCTACGCTGTCAGCTTCAGTTTGACCTCACCTTTCCAAGCTGAGGTCTTCTCTTCCTTCCCCGAGCACCTGCTGCAATCTCCCCCTCCCCCCCCGGCGCCGTGCCCTTCCTTATCGCCCCCGGGAGCCTCGTCGCGGCGTTTGCCGCCGCCGCCGCGCGGCGCGCTACAGTCGGCCTGCCCCCGCGGCCCAAAGCCCGGCCCGCCGTAATGAAACCGTCTTAGGAATATTGCGCCCGGGGAAAAGTTTCATTAGCAACCGCGCGCCGTATGCGCGCGTGCTGACACACACAGAGAGGCTTTTAAAACAGAGCGACCGGGTGGAAGTGGCGCCACTTGTCACAGGCACCGCGCCGCGCCCACTCGGCCGACGCTGCATTGGGGAGGCTGAGAGACCGCTGCACGGCCTCTCGGACGTTCTCTGGGGAGGTCTTTTGAGGTGCCGCTCACAGTGGTGCCGATTTTGGCCGAAATTCTGGTCGGCAGATGTCGGACGGGCAAAAACAAGTTAAACATCGTCCGACACTTTACGTCACGAACGCCGTCGGAAGAGGCGTTCGGGTTCACTATAAATATTTTCTATTAAATAAACATCGTGACCAGTTAACTCCCCATAACTTGCTTTCGAGAGCTACTTGTTTAAATAATGTTCACTAAATGTAACCTTAGCACTGTGTAACACTCATCTGATCATGTTAATGGCCTTGTTACACTGAGAAATATTGCTTTGATGATTGGCAGAACATTAGCAAAAATTGCGACGAGAGAAGTTTTGTGTATCGCCTTGCTGTGTTCTCGTCAAATAAGAAAATTCTGAAAAGACCACACATATTTGACAAATATTAACACCTTGCCGTAAAAATTATTTAGTATTGAAAATATTTTCATGGCTACTTTCGTCTGGACGAAAATAAACGTTCTTCTTACGAATTTCACGCTTGGTGCTTTTGGACGCAACTTTATCCTGCGTTTCGAATCGCTTTATTATTTCATCGCTGATTGTTATTGCTGATATATTTTGTGATGTGTTGTATTACAATGATTTTTAGACTGTTATTAAATTACGTAATTATAAAATGTAAGTAATGGCTGACCTGCTAACAGTATTTCTTCGTAGTTCACGAATAGGTTCAGCGGAGGCTCTTAGTTTACAACCCATATTAAGAAATGAAAGAAACGGAAGCTCTTTAATTTAATTGCTGTGAAATTCGCTTTTAAAACATTATTATAGCAACTAAAATATATAAATATTTTGCGAGTTCATTGATAGCCCTTAAAAAATGATCACATTACTTTGTGTTCTATGAGAAGTATTCATTAGTAACAAAATAAAACTGTATATGTGCCATTTCAAGCATGTCATGATATAATCTAAAATTTATTTGAATTGATTTCTGAAATACTCCACATTATTCACGTTCAATCTAAGAAAAAAACTGAAATAAACGTCCCACGCGCCTGACCCACGTTGATAGAACAAGAAAGAGGAAGATAATATCGCTCGCGATCCGTGGCCTGGTGTTCATCGGCGAAATCACACAAAACTACCGATCAGAGCAGCCGGTCGCTAGACTTGTCCTCCAGTCTGAGCGTAGCTAAGTAGCTAGTGCCGAAATGTCAGTGACCATAAGATCAAACATGGACTCAAACATAAGATCTCTCGCTCAGAAGCACTACAGTGTCATCAGCTGATGCCCTGCGTCACTTCCCCTGGTTATTTGCTCGTAATATATCATTTGATGATACCCACGCGAGGCACTCACATCCCGCCTCCAATCCCGATCAAACAATTAATTTCGCTGCGGAGCACGCTGGGAGGGGAAACGCTCGCCGAGGAGGAGTGGGGAGTAAACGGAGGTCATGATTCACCAATATCACCCCCCTACCCCTGCCCACTCCCCCCCCGGCAGCGGCAGCGCCTCCGCGGAAGGAAGCACTGCCGTTAAGCAAAATTAGGGAGGCAACCTCGGGCACAGCTACGGTAATGAATTAGTACATCAGGATCATTCGAATTGCTTAATTAGTTTGTCAATTAAGGGTTAATTTGGGCACCGGCGCGTCGTGGCGGGGAGATCTTATCCCCGGCAGCTGTTTGGGAGGCGCAGGCAGGCCCTTTTCAAAGGAAGTCGAGCCTCTGATGACGTTCGTGAGGGTCTGGGGAGGGAGGGAGGGAGGGAGAGGAAAACGGTGCAAGACGAGAAGTCGGCTGCCACACAGCGCTCATTAAGCATGGGATGTCAATTCCAGCCACGGAGTAATTGACGAGGACAATTGACGCGCGGAAATTAAGCTTAAAATATTCATTTTGCGGGTGGGTAAGTAATTAAAACTATAATGTATTCACCACAAATAATAAACTTGTTTTGAATGATCTGACATCACGATTATAAACAAGTGAATAATTCATTTGCCTCTGTGTTGTTGCGACAACTAACAAGTAGTAAAAAGAAAGACTTAGTTTTTTTTATTTTTTCTGAAACTTTGCCGTGGAGAAGGAGACAAAGTTATTTTTTCATTGCAAGAACTCCTTTAATATAGATATAGATACATGGTATTGAATGGGCTGCTCAGTATTTGAAGCTATCTTTACACTAAAAAAAATATTTACAAGGTTTGAAATATTCTTGTGAGCCGAGCTAAATATCAATGTTAGTAAAAAGTACATTTCTAAACAAAACAACCTTCCTGCTTGAGGTAAATCGTATATTAGATCACGTATTATAGTAAATATGAATCAATCCAAATTGTTTTATTGGTAGTTTCAGGCAGGTTCACGCTTTTAACTCTAACAAAACAAAAGAAAGAAAGAATTCGTGTACTTTCCAAAATTAAATTATAATGTATGTTACCCTATCTTCATTATGTTGTAACACTCAATATATTATTCCAAAAACGTTTCGTTTACCGCTATATTAGTGTTGTTTATCTTTCAATAAGTCTTCATTGCTGAAAAGATTCTATTAATAATTAAATCGTGTATACGAAAATTATTTTAAAAATTCATGTAATAAAATAATAAATCGTAGCCTGGAAAACATTATATTGGATTCTAAAATATGATGTGAATTTGGAGTAAATTTCTTACAGTTTTCTTGCTTTATTTCCATTTTCAGTTCTTTAATAAAGACAAAGTTCTTTAGTCAAGAAGTTCTGAAGTCTTGGCGATCCTTCTCTCTCGCCAACGCAAATCGACTATTGATTTTCCATTTCCCGACAACAGATTGCTTTTATTCACCAACAAGAGAAGAAAAATGGTACATTTAAAACGACATGGTTAACGGAAGAATGCCTGGAAGTAAACTGATGTTTTTATAAACATAAATTGACATTAAACCGATATATCATGAAGGTTCAGGTAAGGCTTGACATTACCTCATGTAAAGATGTTTTTTCACGAATCCTAGCCAGCAAGAAACAAAATGCATTGCAGCTTATTTTGTTACTTGATACATTGTTCCTATAAATGAAAAATAACGTTTTGGGAGTCAACATATTTGCATCATTAGATTTTGATATATTCCATGAGCGGTTTGCGATATGTATAGTTTTTCAAAGTGACCTAATTCAAACGGGTATTGAGGTAAAATTGAATTGAATTGAATTGTATAAGACAAATTTTATCCGATCAAGAAAATTCGATAACGCAGGCACACAAAATAAAATATGTTGTCAGACGCAAAAACTTGACACGTTTTTCTCTACAGATATATGTCGTATATATGTCTCTCATATATATGCCGACGCTCTAAATCCGAATCTAAAGCCAGAATTGCGCCACCACTCTCTAGGTTTTTTTTAAATCGCGAAAAACACATGTGAATACTAGATTTTGGTGTCTATGCATTGCACACTATAGAAGCCATAAGTTGTCAGACCAAAAACTTGACACATGTATCTTTTATCTATGTATGTTAACGCGCTGAATTTCAATCCAAATTCCAAGTCAGAATTGCGCCGTCGCCTTCCAGATTTTTTAAACTGCGAAAAACGACTGTGGGAGTAAGAATTTACAATTTAATCGTGTTTCTTCGCGATAAAACCAACTAGAGGATGATGGTCCGTTTCTGCTTTCACAGTCGGATTCAGCACGTCGACATACATGGAGAAACCCAAATAAAATCTTTGTCTCTGACAACTTTTTTATTTTGTCTGCTTGTGTAACTAATTCAAAATTAAATTTTTTTCAATTGTTGTCACTAATAAGGATCTATCGGTCTGAGTTGCTTAAAAGTTGTTGGCAATAACATCGAAAAATATCGGAAATTAAATAAATAAAAATAACATTTTCCGTTGAAAAAACTTGGAAAATATTTCATCTTTCCTTCTTCTCGCGAGAATTAAGAGTTCTAATGAGACATCCCTTCAAAGAATTACGGTAGCATACAAGTACTTTGAGTGACAATTCTATAGAGGCCGGACGTTCCCACTTAAATTATGTTTGTCATGTTAAGTGTAAGGTCTGGAAAAATATTTTAAAATTAATTTTCAGAAATATGCAAAATCAGATTCATTATTAAGGACATGAGTGCCCTACATGAAACTTCCTTTAAACCGAAAATAAAATTTGATGCATGCGAGAGTCACAGTTATACAGATATTAGTCCAATAAGTAAAAAAATCAAGAACCGATAAAAAAATATTTGCATAAATTACACTTCACGGTGTTCATAATGAAAATCTATTGAAAGACGCTGAATATATGACAATTAATTTAAAAATAAGGTAGATAGTATCTAGATTAAGTTATTTAGTTGGAACATGAACCCAAATTAGGTACCAAAGATTGAAAACTGGCAAGTTAGTATAAAGGTTCTGAGCAGTAAAATATTAAAAATCTGGAAAATGTGCTATAAAATATCGTTTTCTGGTGTGCTAATTACGAAATGAATTCTAATTTCTTACCTAAACACTCAATTTGAAATTCAGCAACTCAAAGAACGTTGGCAACAACCAATTCCTTTGAACACGATATTAAATAAATGCTATTTTTCTTTATGTATTCGTAATTTATCAAATAATTTTTACATGTTTTTGCTTCTTGTTCTAGTTTTCCCTTTTCATGAAAAGACCTTACAGTGAATAACGCACAAAAAAATGCGTTTCAAGCCCAAACATATGACAGAGCTCCCCAAGGTCGTTTCTTCAAACGACCAGCTTCTACCGAGTCTCTCTCATTCCCCCTTCTCCCTCACTCCTTCTCACCTACCCTCACCTTCACAAATTCCCACCACTTTGCCTGCTCTTGTCATTTAATGACGAAATTAACGCACAAAGTTCAAAACGGCCGCACCCCACCTTTCCCCTCGCAACCGGCCGGCCTATTCACAGGCCAACTATTGATTTTCAATGCTCCGCACCGATTTCTATTAATCACCACCGGCAACCGCAGCAAGTGCGGCGACGCGGGCGAGCGCGCAGCGGGGCGGGGAAGGGGCGGCGACGCGGTGTATGCTAATGTAGTGGCACTCGTTTCGGCACCTAGAGTGCCTACGCCCACACTCAACGGTGCCCCCTCCCCGCCCTGCCCCTTCAGCGCCGTGCCTCTTGTAACGTGACCCTGGCTGCCTCCTCTCCCCTTTCGGCGTACCGCAGGGCTCGTTGGCGGGGCTTCGATGTGGCCTCTCTCTACACTCGCTCGCCGGGTCGTGTTCTACTCATTACCACACATGCCGTTATTTGGAAGGTTTATATGGTGAATAAGTCTGACCCTTCTGCCTCGGTAAAATGAGATTAACAAAGTATTGTAAATATTGCGTATGCGGAGTGCTGTTGGTTATTTAAGGATATGTTTACTCGAGGTGCTTTTCAAGTGGACATTTACTGACAAGGGATCTTGTCTGTGACAAATCATTTTATTTAAAAAAATAAATGATAAAATGATAATTATTGATAACTTCGAACATTATTAGAATACAAATTCTATTCAATGGACGGAATCAGTGTGGAAGTAACTTTTAATGATGGAAACTCTTTTATATTTTGTGGTTTGTTGAAATTATTAATAAATTACTACCTGCATTACTCTTACTCACTACTCCAAAAGCTCCATAATAAATTAGTTTATTGCGTTTCTTCTCGAGCATAACTATCCACTCTTATTGTACATTAGTAAATAGTCTTGATTTTTCTACTTTACAATATATATATATATATATATATATATATATATATATATATATATATATATAGCTAAATTTCAACATGCAAAAGCCTACAAATATAGGCACTCGAAACGTTGTGTAATAAAATCCTAGCAAATAATTGTTAATCAGTATATAATTAACTATTGTATGCACTTTTTGGATGTTATTACTTAAAATTGAGTTTGCTAACACTGATCATTAGTTATCAAATTTTAATTACTTTCAGTTTTTAATTACCTTCACTGCGATAATTATGCAATTATTACATGGTTTCAACTTATGTTGATATTTCTACGGAAGGGCCCAAGTTGTATTTAAGATCAGCAGTGTAAATATTATAACTGTTCTCTGTTTCCTATTAATTAGATATTCTCTTTGAAATAGGTAGAGATGCAACACTCCCTTTGAATTCATAGAAACCACCACATCGACGAGGATTTTCGCGAATTTCCTTTGATCCATGGAGGGATTTCTGATGTGGCCCATTATTTTGCTTCTGGACAGAACGGTAGCTTCAAATTTCCGAATGTTTTTAGCTCTTCTTTTGTTTGGGGGGTAGTAGTAGTGCCCGGTAGTGTGTGTTGTAATTTTGTGTGTAATACTATAAAATAAAATCCGTACTTCGTTTTACCGATGCAAATAATTTTATTTCTCGGGAGTGAACATTTCTAGTTTTGAAATGTTTCTAATAATGCTTTGTTGGTAGATTTATTCATCATTCAGCTATGCATAGTGAAATGTTGGGTCAGTTTTCTGGAACTCATGAATACGTGCGCGGATTATACGTCTCTTCATACGAAACAGTTTTACTGTTCTTTGCTAAAATTAATAAAATAAATGAAATTGAACGAAAGCATATAGTTGGCGTATAAAAATAATATCGAGATTAGCACATAAATATTTTCATTAATTCTGAGAATTTTTAAAGATATTGCTAGACATGTAAAAACTATCACTGAAGATGTGATAATACAACCAAGTATTTTGTACTGTGCGATACTCAATAGCGTAACACACGTATTTCCGACTTTTTATCACGAACACATCTTTCAGATGCTAAAATAGGTTTTGTATTTACATTCTATGTGACTAATAAAAGTAGTTCTATTTGTTGCCTACTACGCAATTTAACTCACATTCTCAACTAATCTAGCCTTTTTTGACCTACGAAATTGTAATCAAAACCCATGCCTAATTTAAGAACTTAAAAATTATGAATACTATATAGTTTTCTAGAGATAAATAAATACTTTCCGAGTTTCTGGGTCGTCTTTCCAGTATTTGTCTCATTTGAATAAAAGTACAATTTTTGAATAATGAAATTATCACTTATTTTGACAAATCATGTTCACATTTATTCCGTTCAGTCAGTAACAGTAATAACAATAATTCTGTCTACATATCACGTGCATATCCCAAGAACATAACTTACCTCTATGCCAACGTTCCCCTCTTGTTACCTCCTAGCTCCTCCCTAGTTATTCGCTCTGTGACGTCCCCTAACATACTTGTCATTCCTCCCCATATCTCAACACCAAAGCCTCCGTCTTGCAGGTCAGAGACAGCACCCTGAGAATGTGTGGCAAGTTCGTAATAGTGTACTAAGTCTACATTATCGTTCAATAGACATAGTATATTACTTGAATGCTCTTTCAAGCAACCATAATCATTATGTTAACGTTGTATTGAAATTCACTACATTTCATTACATAACACAATATTCTAATAATAATAATAATAATTACTATTATTACTATACTAACTATTATTGTTATTATTATGATTATTATGATTATTATGATTATTATGATTATTATGATTATTATGATTATTATGATTATTATGATTATATATGGAATGAACGATGGTATAAGTTTCGTAATGGGCTGTATGAATAGATAAAAAAATTCACAAGTATTACATTTCGTCTATGAATTCTAGATTAGAGCCCGAAAGTCTTTAAATAATGAGATTTTAACACTTACAAGATTGGTGTTATACACTGTTGATGCAGTAAGTTGCAATTTCCAACACATTTGATCAATGTTGCCAGTAATTACGTTTCGTTGATTTCTACTTCTCTGCCCTTTCTTCGAAAAAAGATAAAGTTTGTAATCGTGCGCCAGAAAATGGCGAATTTTCGATAGAAAACCTCTTTATTGACGGACCCTGATAACAAAACTGTGAATGAATATCGTTAAAGATTTTTGTCTTAAATGAACTTTGTTCCAAAAAATCGTACCTTTAAAAAAGGTAATGTATATGTTTATAAAAAAAACTACTTTTCGCGTAATTTGTGCTTGCAGATAATGCATATTAAAAAAATATTTTCGCAAAAAACAGCAATTCTTTTTCAGACAGGAACTTTCCTTAAATTGATATTTTAAGGTTATAAAGGATATACGTTATAAAGGATCCACAAAAAATCGTGGATTCTGCCTATACTACCTGTTAGAAGAGCTAATGTACTGTAAATAGGAACAATATTTACCCGCATTTTTGTTAGAAAAGTCCGGTAATTGAGAGTTTTTCTGTCGGAAATTCGCCGTTTTCCTGGGCACGATTAGAATACTTTATTTACTTACAAAGTAAGAGCCAGAAAGTAATTAATAGTAAAAGCGTTAAAATGATTTAATTTTATAATTTATCGTTGGTGCTGAATTCATTTTAACTTGATCATTAAAATACGTAATTCAAATAATCCTGCGATTACTTATGTATTCAAGGGGAAAAGTATTCTATCTCGTTTCGAGAAGGGGCGTTTCCGATGCAAGACAATCGTCAAGGATATTGCGCGATCTACTTACCTTGTAAACAAGGTGGAGGTTGTGCGGTGTGTGACGCCGGTCTCTAACAATCACTTCCCCGTCTGCCAAGGTGGCCGCCGCGCACCCTTGCTGGCCCTTAGGGTCTGCGCTTGAGGGCAGCCGCAGCGTCGTGGAAGCGCACCTGCTCCGTGTCTTTCTGAAGCTGTTTGGCGAAGCGGATCTAGTCTCGCTTCGCGGACTCTCTCTTGCTTCTCGCTCCGCCCTTCCCCGCCCGCCGCGCCTTCCCGCCCGCCCTTCCCGCCGCCGCCCGCCCGCCCTGCTCCGCCTGTCCGGCCCCACCGCCGCCGCCCGCCCGGCCGCCGCCCCGCCCCGCCCCCGCGCACGCCACGCTCCTCCCCGCCGCCCGCCCGCCGTCCCCTGTCGCACACTGCCCTCCTCGGTCCTCCCCACCCTCCTCCAATCTTCTCTCCATCCGCCCTTCTCATACCCGCCAAGCCTCTCGTGGGCTTGCCCGCTTCCCGTTTCTTCCGCTACGCTAGCTTGCCGCCCCAGCAGACAACCATTTCAGCCACGTTTTCGCTCCCTTCTCTCTCTCTCTGGGCGGTCCAACCATCCCAAACACGCCGTAACTACCCTACGTCATCACTATTCCCCGCCCCCTTCCCCCAACCTCGTGCCTTTCCAGCCCATTCTATCTCGTCTTCGTTCGCTCCGTCCTGTCCCGTCCTGCCTTGCTCCGCCAGTCCGATCCCTGTCCCACTCCGTCCCTCCCCTCCGATCACACTCTGCCACCTCTTTTTCCCACCCAATCTTCACCTTGCTTCCACCACCATCCGGCCCGCTCCGTACCACTCACCCCGCCTGCCCTGCCCTCTCTTCCCACATCCCTCGCCATATCATACTCGTTCTCTCTGGCCGGTTCACCCAGGTCCTAAACATGCCGCCACTACCTGGCCTACCCCGGCCTTCCCCTATCCCCCACTTACCCATCACCTTCCCCGCCTGTGCCCTTCCTCGCTCGCTCCATCCTTTCCCGTCGCACCCAGCTCCGCCTGTCCGATCCCTCCCGCTCACCACACCAATTTGCTAACCTGCCCTCTATCCCCCACCTACCTCGCACCTTCCCCCCGTGCCCTTCATTCCTCGCCCGCTGCATCCTTACCCGTCGCACCCAACTCCGCCTGTCCGATCCCTCCCACTCACCCCACCAATTTACCAACCTGCCCCTCCCCACTCATCCCGTTCTGTGCCTCGCTTTCTCCCCATCCAATTCCCGCCCCGCCCTGACCACTCTGCCCGCCTCACCGGCTCCGCCCTGCCTTCTCCGCTCTACCCGGCCGGCCTGCCCGTCCCGAGAGCCCGCTCGCCGGCAAACACCCCGGAAGTCGTTAGCATTCGAGTGCGCGCGCCTCGCAGCAAGGACAAGATCAATACAAATTACCGCGCGGGCGGGGCAGGGGGCGTGGCGGGGTGGAAATCACTTCTGGGCAGAATTTTGTAAGGAAAACGCATCCCCCTCCAGGGAGATTCTATCAGGCCCCTCGGAAATACCCGCACGCCCGTTCATTTTTGTCTGCATTTACGAGGCACGGCCGTCAAGCATGTCGTAAGCAATTTCGTTTCATGCGTCTCTATTGCCATAAAGCGCACCTGTGGATACTACACATTAATTTCAGGGCCGGGGATTAATTCTTTGGCGCAGGTTGTGCGCTCCGCGGAAGGGTGAGGCACGGGAGAGGAGTGGGGGGTGGGCTGGAGGGGAAGTGCAGGGGCGGGCCGGCCGGAAACGACGCGGCGCGGGGTTGTTAAATATTCACGGGGCGGAGTGCTACACTGAATGGAGCGCGCCTTTCTCCGTAGGAAGGTGGGCGAGCGCGCTCTATAACTCCGCATTAGCAGCGATCTACGAGTCTTGAAACGCCACAGTGCGAGCGGCAGAGCGGGTGCTTATTGCGGCGCTGGTTGAGGCGTTCGCAACGTAATGTGGCTGCGGGAGCATGCGAGGGAACGCGGCCACTGCGACGCCAGCGCTGCCAGGCGGTTCGTTGCGAAGGTACGTTTCGCTGCACTCAAAACTCCGCCGGCCGAACAATACGAAGTCGTTGGAATGAATGGGAAAACGGCGCTCTTGCTAACGTTGCTGTGATACTAAAAGCTGCATAAAAACTAGGCGAAATGATTCGTGAAGAGCGCGTTTCTGGAAAAGGCGAGGCTCAGACCTTGATTATTGAGATCGTTAAGAACAGTATTTTTCACACAATTATTTTTAACTCTTTTTTATACACTGCTTTTACACATTTATTTTCAAATCTCCATCTAAATTGTAAAGGAAGGAGGAAAAATGTAAGAAACATGGAATTTATACTTGCCAATTACTCATAATTGAATTCCATTGTGCAAATAGTACACTTTTGTACAATCATGAATATAAACAGATACCCTTAAATTGTTTCTGGCTACTTGCCAAAAGATGTAATTATATTCATCTCTGCCCCTAACTATTTCTCGCCATCTTCCGTTGGGTTTCTTGCCAGAGGTCTCGTGTTCGAATTACCATCGTTGATTGTTCACTCTACTCATTCTCTCCTTCTTCCGATGTGTCATTTGAATGGCGGAAAAGAATAGCATTCCTTAAGTCAGGTGATCCGTTACGACAGCTTCTGCATTATCCTGATGTCGGAGATGAGGCGTAATAGAAAGTTAAAGTGAGAAATAGAGCACAAAGGATAATGGCAGAAAAGCGAGACCTCTAGTGATAGAAATAGGTTCATAAATATACCGAAGGAAGGGAAGCACAGAGACAGATTTATATTCATACATTTTTATCTCTCAGTTAATCCTCGTTAAAGAATTACAATCAAACTTAAATGCAAATATATTTTTTCGTGTACCAATTATCAACCCGATCAAAACATAAATTAAGCTTCTGTTCTTTTAAGAGATATTTAGGACTTATTATTCTAAATATTAACTTGATTCAGAGTGTAACAAAATCGTAAATGTTAATTGTGAAGAGTTGAGTAAAATTAGACTTCATATCTCAAAGCCCAAGAATCAGACGGTCGAAGACAATAAAACGACGTAGCACTCGCAACGCCGAACGGATGAGCAGGCGAGAGGTTGGAGCGGACGTCTTGGGAGCAAACGCAAAGTGGCTGTGCGTGCAGCGGGTTGAGAAAATAGCCGGGCAAGGTATGGTAAGGCAAGGCAAGGCAATGCAAGGCAATGCAAGGCAATGCAAGGCAATGCAAGGCAATGCAAGGCAATGCAAGGCAATGCAACGCAATGCAAGGCAATTCAAGGCAGGGCAAGGCAAGAGAAGGAAATACGCAGGCGAGCGACCGTAGGAGTCAGAGGTCACCCGATCAAAGCACTAATTAAGATTCTATTCTCCGAAGAGATATTTTGAATTATTATTATTCTGCATATTAATTTAATTCAGAGTATATAAATGGTCATTTCGGTGAGATGGGTAAAATTACACCTCATTTCTCAAGACCCAAGTAGTATCTAACTGTTTGCGGTCGAAGTGGACAAACGACGTCGCAACTACTGGCAACGCCATCTCAGCCGAACGAGTTTAAAACCAAAAGAATGGAGGAGCTGGAGAGAGACAGAAGTGGAGATCTGCGGGGGCTGCGCGTGTCGCGGGAAGAGAGAATAGCCCGAGCAAGCCAAGAGAAGGAAATGCGCAAGCGAGCGAGCGAAGAAGGAGTCAGAGGAGCCCGCACCCAATAAGTCTCGCCTTCAATCCGCTTGCAGCCGGAGACACGGCGCCTCGCGGATTCCGCGCCCCGCGGGGGAATAAAACAAGCGAGAATCTTGGCTCAGGTAGACGAAAGGAAGCCATAGCGCGGGCGCGCGCGCGCTGGCACTCGCGAGACCGGTGGCGCGGCGCGGCGGCGAAAAAGAAAAGCGCCGCCGCCGAGACTCTAATGGAATGAAATTGCAATCCTTCGATATTGGCCGGAGGTGGCCTCGATGCGGCTTTATTGTCAGCGGATGCTATTATTAGGATCGCCTAGAATACTCCCGGCCTGCGTCCCATTCAGAAGATTGTCGGGCGACCTAAATGAAATGTCGCGGCCTCGAATTGAGGACGGTTCAGTTCATCTCCGCGGCGCCGACGTTACATTCACAAGGGGAGGCAACGCGACGCGTCACTCAAGGATATTGGTAAGTAATTAACATTTATTTATAAAAGAACGGTTCGTTTTAAAATTACCCCTCATTTTGTTTAATGGTGAATTTATTCAAGCAATGCTGTCGAAAATATGAGAACTTTGGTTAACACTGTAAGAAAAAACAAGCATATGACTACACACATTGTTAAATGTATGGCTGTCGGCATATATATATATATATATATATATATATATATATATATATATATATATATATATGTGTGTGTGTGTGTGTGTGTGTGTGTGTGTATGCGTGTGCGTGTATGTGTCGCAAAATATTTGTGATGGATAAAACGTCGAGATAGAGTGACTTACGTTTTGTTAGAATCATGATGAGTTCACGTTGAATATGTAATAATAATTTGTTGGTTAATAAAAGGTGCTGAAAAATGTTGATTATAATCATACCTGGTTTTCTATATCTTCAATATCTGTAATTGTATAAATGCTTTTGGTCAATTAACAACATATTTCTCACAGGCAGTTTTCTACAATTTATTTTTAAGTGCAAAACTATTTCACCAATATAGCATAACCAAAGACAAAGACAAGACCCTCTCAGCTTCTAAAATTACATTATCTTAAAAGAACTTTTTATTTCTTAGATTTTTTCATATTTTAATTCAAATATTTTGGGGTTCGTAACAGCGGACCATTTCTGAAATGACTTGGCATTGACTTGCTGAGGGAAGTATTCAGGTTTTGATACACTCGTTAGGTTCTGGTCATAGCAATTTTGTTTTCAACATGCCCAAATCTCTAGCATCAGCGAATGAATCAAAATATCGTGACTACACGCTGCTGAAGTGAGTTCAGTTCTCTGAGTCGGCCTTCATGAACTAATTAATGGGTTACGTGAGAACGGAATCAATGGGTGAGATAATATGGTCGCAAAAGTCTCTTCAATTAACTCCTGTAATGTAACACAGAGAATTTAAAAAAATTATATGCTTAGTTACTTTTTGTAAGTAAAACATTCAATTTTAATGAAACCTGCACAAAAATACTTCAGCTGAATGGTTTATTTCAAAATGGAATTGGCTCCAACCAAGAAGAGATTCTTTCACTCTAATATCTATGAAAAACATACACCATTCTCGAACTGTATATCCCACTTAAAAAGGTTTTGACTTGATACTCTAAAGGCATCTAAAAGAACCTTGGTTAAATGTCCAACAACATTAAATACTCAACAATTCCAGTTCCCAACAGATTCAATATTCGTTCAACCATAGAACGAATCGTTCGAATCGAACGAATCGAATTATTGTGGTTCCAAATTCGATATGCTGCACAATTTAACCCATGTTGGCAGTCAAAAGCAAACAAGTATAAAGAAAGTGCAAATTACAAACAAACACGACAAAAATTAAATTCCTTAACTAGTGCTCGAAATCAATAAATATTAACGGTATCTCTTACACATGTATCAATGGGACACCAAATATCGTAACGGACTTTCTTTTGCTCGTCGAAGTGCAGTAACTCGATGTGGCATGGACTTAACAAGTCGTTGGAAGTCTCCTGTAGAAAAATTGATCCATGCTATCTTTAAATCCGTTTATACGAAATTGCGCATTGCGAAAGAGTTACCGGTGCTGCATTTTGTGTGCACGAACTGATCTCTCGATCATATTTCAAAAACGTTCGATTGGGTTCATATCGGACAATCTGGGTAGCGAAATTATTCCCTCAAATTGTCCAGAATGTTCTTCATGCCAATGGTGGACAATTGTGGTCGGATGACATATCGCATTGTGTTCCATAAAAATTCCAACGTAGTTAGGCAACATGAAGGCCACAAATGGCCACAAATCTAAAGTAGCTGAACATAACGATTTCCAGACAATGATTGGTTCGGTCGGACCAGAGACCGGCCCATTCTGTACTGCTTGACAAAAAAAGTGTTACACCCAGAAGGAGTTGTGGTCAGTGAACTGCTATGAGTCAAAGAAGTTCGACGTTTACGTTTAGTACAATGCACCAGCGAAGACGCGCAGACGCGATCGACAGCCTATCCACCTACTGACTGCATTTGACATAGGCCGGATTGTGTGACTTCATGAGGCTGGTTGGCCGTATCGAGCAATTGTCAGGCATGTAGGCCATTCTGATGTTACAGTGGACCAGTGTTGGAATCAGTAAGCACATGAGAGCACTTGTGGCGTCATATCAGTCCATTTGTACAATCGTGACAAAATATTAGCCACGTGCATTATTTCATGCTCATGGACAGCGCTGGCGGGAAGAGACGCCGGGCTGAACCATGGCAAACCGAGGGAGCGGAAGGGAAGGGGTGCCGTGCCGTGTCGTGGGTGGCCACTTATGAACCCCGTAGACCACTTGCGGCAAACTTGGGAACCCCGTGGACAGGATATCTGCGGAAACGCGTCGGCGGAAACAGCGAGATGACGCAGTTCCGTCAGCCGGCCCAGAAGAATATAAACGGATCCCGGACCTAAACTTCTTCTGATTCTTGGGCGCGTCGGTAGGAAGTCGTGTGGGTTGTGAGCGGCGCTGCATTTCAATGCATAGTCTACTGAGGCAGGGAACTGAAGCCGGCGTGCTACGTCGAGACGGGAGGTGCGGCATACTCGCTTGTATGCTCACGTAGACTACTGGTGCGTCACACCGAATATGATATCTATTTATCAGGCCAGCGGTGGTGGTAACCAGGAACATTCCTTCTAGTAACGGGTCAATATTGTTTATTGTAATTATTGTACATAGTATTCAGGTGTTGGAGCATTTTTTCCAAATAAATACTCAATAAATTACAAACTGTTCACGTCTGTGGTTTATTGTCCCGGCAAAGACGCCACACACTCATTCATGTCGTGCAGGCTCGGGTCGATCAAGAAACACCAACCCGAGGGAGAAACGTCGTATGAAACGCCAAGCAATGCGGAATCCTATGACGTCGGCATCCGTCATCCGCCAACATATACTGCCGACGCTACAACATCCTGTGAGTTCCCGTGCAGTGGCTCGACGATTAACGTCCCATCGCCCCATGCGTCGGTTGCCATTGACACTACAACACAGACGTCGGTTTGGGTTGGTGCTGTACTTGGGAATCATGGCCAGAGGGCGAATGGGGTCGCATCACGTTCAGTAATGAGTCCCGCTTCGCCGTAACCTCCGATGACCATCGTGTTCGACCATCGTGTGGCGGTGTGAAGGGCCAAGGCACTCACGACATCATGCCCATATTGATGAGAGACACACAGGCGTAACCCTGGGCATCATGGTATGGGAAGATATTGGATAAGCGTGCAAATCACCTCTAATAGTGCTTCGGCAGATTTTGACGGCACAGCGATACGTCGCAGACATTCTGTACCCGCATGTCCGATCCCTTATGGCACAACAGCCTGGATCAATGTGCCAACAACATAATGCACCCTCACACACCGCACGTGTCTACGGATACATAGAGCAGCTTGAGATCCTCCCGTGACCAGCAAGATCTCCGAACCTCTCCATCATTGAACACGTGTGGGATAACATCGGAAGGGGAATCCGTAGCAGTACCAACCTGGAGGATCTGAAGGAACAGCTGCGGAATGGTGGACGAACATGCCTCAACAGAGAAATCAGAGGCTGTGTGACACCGTTCCCAACCGCATAAGATCATGTATTGCATCCAGAGGACATGCGACACCCTACTGACCTGGAACCCACTTTCATCCTGTAACTGCCAACGGCTAAGACCCTTTCATCTTATAACGTAATCAGTGCCAAAAAGTCATGTGGTCTTTCAGCATACAGATTCATAGGGCATATTGATTCATTCACTTCCAACCACTCCTTCTGGGTGCTTCATTTTTTTGTCAGGCTTTGTATACAAAACCACCCCACATGGTCCATTGCGTCGCAGGGGCTGCCCACACTCGAACCTTATTCTTACCGACTGAAATCGGTACTCTTCTGAGCAAGCCACGGTTTTCCAGTCGTCTGGGGTGCAATCGTAACGATCGCGAGCTCAAGAAAGGAGCTGTATATGATGGGGTGCTGTTACCAAAGACACTTAGTCGGTCTTCTGTTTTCATAGCGTACTGAAGCCCAATTTCGTTTCTGCAGTTATTTCGCGTAGTGTTGCTTGGATGTTAGCGCTAAGCAAACGGCAACGCGATTGGTCATGAAGTGCGGGTCGGCGGACACTGAGAGGAACACCGCCACTTCCAGAAGTACAGCAAGTAATATACTTACGGGAATATCGAAAGAGGTAGTCATTAGTCACGTCAGCGAGAACCAATGACTGTATTAGACTCGCTTGATAAAAATAATATTCACTAGATTTAAGAATGGTAATACTGAATAATACGTTCCGAACGTAAATGGAAGAAACGATTCGCTGTTCAGTTCATTATGTAGTCCTTACATTTCGATAATAAACTCACGCGGTTTGAAACACCGGTTCACTGCGGTGGAGTCACGTGACTCAGAGGGGAGCGCCGGGGGTTGCGGGTCTTCAGGACACGAGTCGGATGCGCGCTCTGTTGGTGCTTGTGCGATAAGCCACGTGTACCCTGTTCCGCCTCGTTACCGCAGCTCCAACCCGTCCCGCTCCGCCCCACCCTGACCCACCCGGTCCCGTCCCGGCACAGCCCCCACCCGGTTTTGCCCTGTTCTACCCGGCCCTGCCCGGTTCCACCCGACCTCCCCTCGCCTAACCCCATCCGCTCACCCTGCCCCGACCTCACCCCGGCTCGCCCAATCCATCCCCGGCCCACCGTGTCGCTCCGCCACATCCCTTCCTTACGCGCTCTGCCCCGCCTCGCCCCGCCCGGCCCCGCTTGGCCCAGCCCCGCCTCGCCCTGTCCCGTCCCGCCACACTCCCCACCTGGCCTCGCCTAGCCCCGCCCGGCTCCACCTGACCTCCCGCGGCCTCATCTCGTCTCGCTTCTCCCCGCCCCGCACCATGTTCGCTCCACCACATCCCGTTCTTCGCCACTCCGTCCGGCAGCGCCTCGCTCCGTTTTGCTCCGCCCCCGCTCCCTTTGCGCGCTCCCGAGAGTCAACTAGCCGCGCCGGCTGTGTACATTGTTACACATCGCTCCGCCATCGCAGACACCTGTACGGTCGCCGCACTCTGCGTCCCGATACACTGACTTACGCTCTGCTGGGCAAGGGGACAACGTGGATCAGTGGCTCAAGGTTCCTCCTCGGTATTTACACGGATGTCTATAGATTCGTTCGTGAATGATACAGGGCATAGTCTCATGTTATCTGCTTTATTGACGAATTGCAATTCCGAAATTATTTGTAGATTTGTATCATTGGTACCCCCCTTGCGCAAATTTAAAAAAAAATGTTGCAATTGCATTCAGTTTGTAACCCAATAAACACAGTGAATCAATCATTAAAAGATAAAATTGTGAGAATGCTCTACAAGGATTTATCAATTAGCTACCTTGAATTCATCCTATTGCATTTTCCAAGTTAATGAGCATTACATTATTTAAATTATCCTAAGTTAATCACTAGTGTGGGTGACAAAGCCAGAAATGTATGAGAGGTACAGAAATATTAAATAAAAGAAATAAATATACTTTTTATAAGCTGTACATTTTTAAAAAAAAATGCACTAAAAGCACTGAATAACCCATCATTAACCCCATTATGATGTTATCTTTTGATTTTCCAAAAAATACATAAATATAAAGTTAAAATGTAATGTAAAATAACCCAAATGTATATATATTGCATTATACTTTCTACCTCCAGAGCACGCATTTGTGAATATATCGTTTGTCATTTCATGAACAAGAGTACTCTATTGTAGATATTCCCGTTAACAGTTAAATCTTAGTTTTTAACTTCTTTTAAAAAAATCTATTGAGAATGTTAAACCGTGTCTTTTGTCGCGTTTACTTTTTGGTCACTCTGCTGCTTCGCACACCTTCACCCACCGTGCCACTCGTCTCCACGTTGACCGAAACACTTCCCGTAAACTCACTGCTGGGGTGGGTGTGATGAAACGTGAACAGTTTCTCCCGATCTCGCTGTCGGAGGAGCTGGGCGATGAAAAATATCCCGTGTTTCATCTGTTAAGGTGCCTAGTCTACCATGTACACCCATCTTACCTTCTATGCATCTCAAGCCAAGTTGGTGTGAATGAAATGTAGAATGATGTGATTCCTACGTTCAGAACCGCCCCTCTCGGATGGGTTTAAATAATTGTTTCCACAATGCTGAGGTGGGAACGTCGAAATGAGTGCTAGGGATGAGGTACAGAGGGCTGTTAGAAGACCTCCATGGTACGAACACATGTGGAAAACCACAATTACAATTATTTATTTCATTTCGTTTTAACGTTTCAGGACAAGGTTATCCCATCATCAGGCAATGCTTATTATTATCGTTCCCTTATGATGGGATTATCCGTGCCCTAAAATGTTGCCATGAAATAAAATACATAATTTAATTAATAAATGATTCTCAATAATAAAGAAAACTACATGCTACGAAACTACAATAGACAATCAAAACCTTCAATAACATGAGGAAAAACCGTCGATTTACGCGAGATTAAAACTCACAGCCTTAAGGAGTCACTCATTGAGATTAATTCCTCATGCTACTGACCACATGCCACCACATGTTTCCTACATGCCATCAATCCTCCAGGTGTAACAAGTCAAAGAGTCCATTGTTTTCCCATTCAAAGTGAGTGACTGAAATAAGGTTTAATGTCAAATGTGGGGAGAATGGAAACGAGTGAATTAAGCAGAAAGCAGGTCCGTAAGCGCGGGAGGAATCAGTGAGTAAACATCTGCAGGGAGGCTGAGGTACAACGCTCGCGAAATGAGCAAACGGGTTGCTACACGATGTAGAAGCAACTAAACACGGGCAGAGAAGGTACACAGCGGCGGAGGAGGCGGGTTCACATCTCTGGCATAACTCCGCGTGCTGAGGGCGTGGCTCGGG
>BOPP01000047.1:2374300-2435916 GCA_017312745.1 Gryllus bimaculatus | reverse complement strand
GGCGCTGACGGCGCCACGGGAGAGCGAGGGAATTTCCCCACAGCACCCGCGACGTTGACACATGGTGGGCGTGGAGTAATCACCTCTTTGTTTACGCACAATCTGGCAACAGTTGCCAGTTCCGTCACGGCCGCCTCATAACGCTGCTGGCGCCTCTGCACGGTCAACAATCGAACTGCGCTCCCGGCGCCGGCCCCGGCCCGCGCGGCCTCAATATCGCATTGTCGGCAAACAGCGTCGCCCCCCCCCTCACCCCTACCGACACCGTTGCCACCGTTATGGCAGCAGTGGAGACGGTGACTGCAGCGAAGGGTTGAGCGATAGGGACGGGAAGCGATGGCAGCAGAAGAGGGGAGCAAAACGGAGAAGATACTGATCAAATGAACGGCGGTAAAGTGAGTGAACATTTCATGTTTCCGACGACGCTATCTTCTTTGGTCATTAGCCCGGGAAGTGTTGTGTTCATTGCACTCGGGAGGTGGTGGTGTTCAGCCCCAGCTAGAACGGGAGATCCGGTGACGACCTAGACGTGGGAATTTCCTCTCCAGATATTTTCCACAGTGGACCACTGCCCCGGCCGGAAAAATATAAGCTTCAGTCATGTGCTTGGTAGTGTAGTGCATGTGTGTGTTGCTGTAAGGAATGATAGGACAATGATGAGGAAGGAAAGATCACGCGCGGTCCGTGGCCCGTTTGCCAGAGTACTGCTCCGGCATTCGCCTGGTGATGATTGAAGAATCCTCAGATAAAAACCGATCAGAGCAGCCGGACGCTAATATTCTCCTCCAGACAGCGGCTGAATTCGATTTGAATATCCCACATGTGCAGACATTCCGCCACCTTAGGACCTCCCGGTTCAGAGGCAGCAGTGGTAACTGTTATAGCCATGGAGCAACCTCAGTCGGTGCGGAGGAGACTGCAGCGGAGGCGAAAGCGGGGGAGGTAGTTGCGGCAGAGACAGACCAACGTAAGGGCGAGTCTGCGACAACGTCGAGGACGAACACGGGGTCGCCACGGACAGTGTTTGCGAGTGCGTCGACGGGGCAGTGACAGTGACAGAGGCTCTGTCTGGTGGCCAGGCTGGGACCGCTGTAGAGCGTGGGTCGTCAATTTGCAAACGCAAACAATTTGCAAACGCGTGGGTGCACGGAGGCAATGGCGCTTGCAGGGCCGAGAGAAAATACTTATGGGTGCCTACCAAAAGTGTTTGTTTCATAAAAATCTCTTAGCAGTCGCTTATTTGACAATTCACTGGAAGAGATTCAATTTGATACGGGTTTTCTTCAAATACTTGATACATCATTCATTTCATTTATAAATAAATTAATAATTATGAATATAATTCATACTGCCCAATGTAACTAATACTTCATTGTTTTAAGGATAAATCTATAAAACCACATCTTTTCCTTACTGTTTTCTCAATGTTGCTTCCTTCAAAGTGTTGAGTGATCATCATTTCTTTATTTATGTACCAGAAAGTAAAATTATAGGGTGATTATTTTATTAAAAATAATTATAATGCATGTCAATTTTTATGTGATGTTTGTGCATTTCAGCAAACTAGCGAGAAAGTATTATGCCATTCTGTACCACCACTAATTTACCATTTGTATCCATTGAATGTTTTATACTCTGGGTTACCCAGATCGTTTAAGGCGAATGCAGGTATATTCCCTCATTGCTTTCCCAGAAGTAAACGTACATTGCTCGTCCTCATCTCCCAAGTAATGTTGGTGTGATAATGTCTAATATTAGTTGAAATGTTAGTACGTCAATGTTATTAGATCAGTGGTAGTACTATAGAGCAATATTAGCATAACAATGCTAATATCGCAATGTTGTTATGTGTATGTTAGTATGTCAATGTACTAACGCCAATGTGAGCATAGCAATGTTTATTTTATTTATGTCAGTAGGTTATTAGTATGTTATCGTTAGTTTGCCAATGTTAGTATTTAGCTCATCATCAGTGCATCAGTGAATATTATGATGCATATTCAGTTTAATATGGAAGTGTAGATGATCAGGTAGAAGAGCGGGCCTTATGGTCTGAGACTCGCCTGTCAAATAAATTTATTCGAGATCGATATTATAAACCAAGGCGTTTAATAATATTGTTCATATTCATATTATTATTATTTATTATTATTATTACGACTGCTCTCAGTTCATTTACTCCCTCAAGTAACTCATGCCTAGAACTTCTTCAATTTCGCTCTCCCCATCTAGCATTGGCGTGACATAACTGCCCTACATTTATTGCTTCATGTCGCCATCACAGTCAATCCCCTCTTCTCCAAGGAAACACTCAGAGACGTCACCTGGACCACCTTCTCCTCCCAGCCCCTCCCATTCCATCGCTTTTCCTCTTGCCCTGCCACACTAGGTCGCATTCCTCCCTATCCCTTTCTATACTCTGGCTGAGTTTAGAACAGAGGTAAGACTGACGTTGACTCTACAACTACATGGAAAGGGAGGTTTGAAGGTTTGAATTCCGGAGATGGCAGATTTTCGTCCCTACCTACCTGGCTTCTAATTGGCTGAGAATTCTAGAGGCTGGCTCCTCTAATCCGACATTTCTCCGATCAATGCCAGGCAAATGCAGCAACAGTACCCTAACAGGCTACGCGCCGTGCGCGCGATCTTTCCTTCTTCTTCCGGTTCCCTCTCCTTACACACACAAGCTTGCATGCACTTCACTCCCTTGAATTGTGGTAGTCCAGTCGTGAACATATAGCTTCTCCTGCCTGTAGTGGTGCCTTATTGGGGCGATACCTGAAGAACGAAATCTCCAAACGCTTCGGCGCCGGACCTCCCCTTTTAGAGAGACGTAATTCCTCCACTTCCAGGGATGAAAGATTCACTACAATAACGGGACTAGTGTGCATGCCATTTGGCGTGCCTGGAAATACCAGTCAACCCGTGCCTCATACCTGCCGGTCACTCTCGGCACTCACGCTTCCCACTCACCTCCACTCTACACCCTCACCGCTCTACTTCTCCCTTGCCCTCTGCCCACCACATCACCGCCCGCGTCCCACCCTTCGCCTGTCACGCCCCCCGCCGCGGCGCCGTAACGTGGGTTATGGCCGCGGCCGGCAACCGCGCGGCGGGCGGCGGGCGAGGACGGGCGAGGGCGGGCGAGGGCGGGCGGCGCGAGGCTTAGTTATATCGCGCCGGCACGGGGCTTCGGCAGTAACGCCTGTTTCATTGCTTTCGAAGGAGGTGGGGGCGAGTGATTTATACCCGCGCGGCCGTAGAATCTCCCTTCTAGCCAGGTTCCCGCCACTCTCACCCGGGGCTTTCCCGCGTTGCGCCGCCCCACCCCGCCCGCCCCGCCCGCCGCGCTCCGCGAGGGTGCGGTATTTATTTATTTTTTGGTTGCAAAAATCACCCTGAAATTCTGCTTTTTAGCTGTTTTAATCTCCATTTGCAGTTCCGGGGACCCGGCACCGCGAACGAGCAGGGAGTGCTGCGACCAGTCTTCGATGGCCGAACGTAAATATTCTAATACGGGCTTTCAATTATTGATCGTTCGCGTGCATGCAACAGCTGGCAGTTGGGTTACAGCGCAATAAAACAAGGGCGGGCGTGGCCGCCCCGCAGGCTGGCCGCGCCGGACCCGCGCTGCGCCAATGAGGCGCCGCGCCGCTGAAGAGGAATTAGCGCGAATGGATGGAGGAAGCGGGTTAAGCAATGCCACCTAAAACATCAGACCCATTGTCAGGCGGCCATCTTGCTTCTGACTTCAATACGTGTAATCCTAATATTACAACGTGGCAAAAGTGTGGTCTGCGTGTGAATCAGTGTGAACTGTGAAAGTCGTGTATAGAAATTTTTGAGAACAGTGTTTTTGTCCATTTTATGGCGTAATAATATTTATGATTTAAATTTGTATCAACAGAACATCTTTGTAGCAGAGCCACTATAACAGAGAGAAGTACTTGGAACAATTTGTAAAAATATTTAGAAGTTTGGGTTACGTGAAGTTGTCGTGCACTTCTACTTTGAAGTTGCTTTCCACAAGATTCAGCATCACCAAAGTGAAGAAAAATCCAGACCATGCATTATATTTCATAGGAAAGAAACTGAGTTTGTTGAATGAAAAGGACAAGACTGTGGTGCACTTAATGGATTAAATATTCTTGAAGGCAAATGTTGACCATTAAGGAGGAAGTATAGTTGGAACTTCCATTTATGAAGAGGAAAATTCGTCAACAGCTTAGGTGTTAATAGTAACTAGTATGATTTCATCATATACAGATGTAGTTCATATATTTTCAATCAGAAAATTGACCGGAGAGTTGCTAAACTATTGTATCAAAATCATTATTGTAGGACTTGAAAAGATTGCTTTTAGAGTGATTTCTGACAATTCTGTAAACAGAAAGGTCATGTCATTGTTTTTCGATCCTCCAAAACTAGAAATAACTAATGAACGTCTACGTGAATCCCAAAGACAATTCCTTTTTTCTTTCGACACTATGTATCTGCTTAAATGCTTAAGACACAACTGGTTACATCAAGATAACATCAAGATCAAGAAATAAATCTTCCTGATTTGAAAATGTGTTATACATGCAGCATCATTTAGTTGCCTCAAAGATATGTGCCACTTTAAGAAGCACAATATATTAAAATTTGGCAATACTTTAAATTTAAAATCGTTAAATCATTCATCCCTTTTGAGTTAAAATTAATTTTTAATTGAATAAAATACGATAAAATATTGCAAAAATTCATTTCTGTAAAATATCATTATTAAGGCGACGAAGAAGGTAATTAAACGTTGACTTCCAGTGAGCAGTCGGCGAAAGATTCGTCTGCCGCAATGACTACCCATGTGACGTCAGTAGACGTGTTAGTTTACAAGCTTTATACTAGTGTCTAGGTGGCATTGGGTTAAGCCTATATTACAATGGTGACCTGTACCAAGCATTCTTACATAGGCGTACTTTGGCAGACTATTCTGGGTAAAAATGAAGAAAACCTATTGTTATAACGAAACACTAAATTAATGGATTGAATATGTATACATGGAGTTGAAAAATACGTTTTAAAAGTTTATGTAGGTGCATCTCAATGACTTGATTTTCACAGCAGGCAGTTGATAGGTGCTGTCCACAAATGGCTTTTGAGAAGCATCCCAAAAGTTCTTTGTCTTGCGACCTTATTTATGAACGCCATCGTCCCATTATGATTGTTAAATAGTCAGAATAAAATTTAAATGCTACAACACAACGAGTTTGTAGTCATTATGTACAATATTAGTCAATACAGCTGCCAACAATATCGCTGACGTAACTATAAAGGCATAGTTCTCTAGATGCGTGTTAAAATGGCGCTACAGGAAATAGGCACGCCACAAAGTTACGTGTTTTTCACTGGCCAGTCACACAACAGAGGTACACAGAGTTTCAGAAGCAGGAAGTGATGGTAAGGGGTGGAGGAAGCAGGACACTAGTTGCGTCGTCTGACAGACGACGCCTTTGGAAAATAGGATTAAACGGAGATGTGGGCAGTGAGAAATCCTCCTATATTTAACTACTTTGTGCTTGTCATTAATATGTGGTTTTGAGGCTCCCGCGGTAGGCCTTTGCGTGTATTCCATTATCCTCATTACTGAAGGAGCACTTGGGCACGTTTGGGCTGGCGTCCTTATATTCCGGATAGCTACGCTCTTGCAATTGTGACGTATTAGCCAGCGGGCCTCGTGGCATCTATTTGGGGACGCTTGGCAGAGGATTAGCCTTGCCACAGGAAGAAGGGTTTTCCGTAAAGGGAAGAACGCGGAAACGGGAGACACAAGGCTTTAGGAGTTTCCGGCTTATAGAAGCTTTTCAGTTATAACAAGCGAGGGGGTGGCGTGACGTAGTAGGTCACGTGGGCCTCGCCTATATAACAGAGTGTACAGAGCCAGTGGGGGGTTCTGGAGACAGCGGGAGAACCTCGTGCGTGTGCACAAAACTTGGCGCCACGACGGTGCATATGCGAGCCAGGCTCGCGAGGCTCGAGTCACTAGTTGACGAAGCCTGCGGACGTTAGGTCCTTGGGTGACTGCGGTCACAGGGGAGCGATGGTGTGAGCGTGCTCCGAGGTGAAGAGTGGTTGAGTGCCACGATTCACGCCGATTCTCAATCGGATAAGATTGCTCCTGCGATCGAGGCAAACCAGCCGTTGGTGCGCCAGAACGGACTTTGTGTCCCAGCGTGACATCCGGTCACGGAAGCTAGGCTTTGTGCGCGCTTCAAAAGTAGGAGTGGCGAATGCCACAATCAAAACCATCTTCAATCGGGTTTGGATCGCTCCCGCGATCAGGGGATAGTAGGTCTATCAGAGCTAGGGTGTAAGTAGATTATTAAGTGTATATATTTGTTTTGTTTTCTTTGTTAATAAATATATTGTTATACGAAAGCTCTGTGTCTGTGGTCGCTGTGAGTATCCATGACGTCACACAATACATCTCCTTCACTGAATTTGTTATGGCCATCCCGCCAGATGCAACTACCAACTTTCTAGAATAGAACCGGTATCAATTATTACCAGCGTATTGCTCGGAACTCGGAATATACCGCGTCATGTCTCTCCTCAATAACCCGTGAGTATAGGGCCCCCTCCACGAAGATAACAATTATGCAATTAGGGGCCACCCGGACTTTTTAACCGGGGCATGGAGCCTCCAGATATCTTACTGTGTTAAGCCTAGCTACTGCTACGAGTTACTGAGAATCTGGGCACTCGTATAGTAAATTGCAGTCGCGCGCCAAAATCCCTCATCGTCCTATGTGACACTGCAGTCGAGACATTGACCCGAATCCCGCCCGCAAGGAGAACGGAGACAAGAATAGAGCCTTTGTCGGGGTTTGAAATTGGAGGCGGGTCAGGAAGGATTGTGGTGACGAGGGTTAGTGGTCAGGGTCGGTGTAGCGAGTGGAGCTGGGTGGAGGGTTGGAAATAGGGAGGTGAAGTCTAACGAGAGAGAAGGTAGAGATAGAGAGAGATAGTGGTAAAGGGAGACAGAAATAGACAGGGAGAGAGAGAGACAAGGAGAGAGAGGCAGAGAGAGACATAGGAACAGAGACAGAGACAGAGCGACGAAGGACAGAGAGAGACAGACGGAGAGAGAAGAGGGATACAAATAGAGATAGAGAGAGAATAGATAGACAGAGAGAGAAAGGGACAGGGAGAGGTAGGAGAGGAGAGATATAGGAGAGGGGAGAGATAAGAGAGGGGAGAGATAAGAGAGGGGAGAGATAGGAGAGGGGAGAGATAGAAGAGGGGAGAGATAGAAGAGGGGAGAGATAGGAGAGGGGAGAGATAGGAGAGGGGAGAGATAGGAGCGAGAGAGAGAGAGAGAGAGAGAGCGAACAGAAACTGCATCGGAAGTGGAAGTTAACGAGGCCAGGAACCGCCGGAAACACGATAATTCATACTTAGACCTGTTAGAGGTAGGTAGAATGATGGTAGCAATTGACGAATAGTGGATGCGTCCTCTGAAAATATCCTAGGAATCAAAGAATAGAAATGATTGATTCGCTGAGACTGATTCAGTTCTACAGCTCTTCGTCACAATCGTGACATACGTTCTTTTAATGCGAAGTCGTTGAGGATGTTGTGGTGATTTAATGTACAGTATGTTTTCCGTCCTTATGTACACCACTTTTCCGTCCTTATGTACACACGAGGAAACGCGAATAAACTGGTGAACGCAAATTCTCACATAGTTAATATTGCCAGACGATATTTTGATAATTTCTTAAATACTCAAAATGGTTTACGATTAAAACTATGTCACAAACCTGCTGAGAATATGGGAGTATACATGTTATGAAGAATGGTAATGATAATCAATTAAAAAGTGAGCGCAAGATGTTCTAGGTGTCGTGGTAATGATACGAAGAATTACAAAAAATTAGTAAAATGTATACATGCCCTACAGAACGCCGTCCTCTACTCACAACGAGCGCTCTGTTTTTTAAAGATTATAAAAATTAAGTAAACAATTACCGATCACAAACACACGAGACGCGTGATGTTATCGGGATGTTTGAAGAAGAGCGTTGAAAGAGTTTGTGAAATATTACTTAAAGTTGTCACAGAAACGTTTTCGTTTCCAAGAGTGTTCAGAGCAATTGTCCTAAAGTTAATAGTGTAATACTTTTCGCTCCAGGTTGTAATACTCCTCGCTAACTGTGTTGTGCTACCAGCAGTGCTTACAGGCAATTACAAATGCTTCCACCACAGGATGCAAATGTATTAAGTTTGCAGAGAAGCTAGGTCCTCTGAAGGAGCGTGATGGTGAGCGAGGTATCAAGTACAGAAACAAAGTCCGATGAACTATTGAAACTACTTTAGTACACAATAGAGCTGCAGAGCAACGTGAAGTTGATACAACAGTGTCTTTGGGCTGTCTGTCTTGTTATCAATACCAGAGGATCCTTTTATAGAAAACAGGGAAATTTATAAGGCCATTACACCTCCCCCGCCTAACCTCTGCATGACGTAGACATAATAAACATTACTGTCCCAAAACCGTTGCCCTTTATAAGTCACTTTCTCATAAGTTCCGATTCTTTTCCATATCCACAATCTGTCTCCTCGTTAGCACTGACGTCGGTTTTGGGACCCTCTCGAAAATATGTTTAAGATAAACATAACACTTCACAGCGCCTACTCCGGACGCTACCCCAACCCGGATAAATTAGAGAAGCGATATTTCTCTCGCGTACATGTTTGAGGACAATATCCTTTGGTTCTCTTACGCAATACATTATATACTCTTGTACGCATGTGCATTTACCGTTACAACAGTGCAGTTCAGTTTTCTCTGATTTAGTAAAGTAAAGGATTTAGTCAGCAGTAAATCATGTCAACACGCCACTAAAACAATCTAATTGCCAAATCTGAACGACGAATTCTGGAATTGGTCGCGAAAAACACTCCAGCGAAACTATTTTCCGTTTTCTTCTTCTTCTCTTTCTTCTTCTTCTTCTCTTTCTTTTCCTTCTTCTTCTTTTTCTCCTTCTTCTCTTTCTCCTTCTTCTCTTTCTCCTTCTTCTCCTCCTGCTTCTCCTCCTGCTTCTCCACCTTCTCCTCCTTCTTCTCCTCCTTCTCCTCCTTCTCCGCCTTCTTCTCCGCCTTTTTTTCCTCCTTCTCCTTCGTTTTATGGAACTGTGGGCCTGTATTATCGCATTATAGAGCGATTGTGACATTTTTCGTCACGTGTGGAAGCATGTTTATTAATTGAAAAAGCCATTCTGTATCACAATCTGAAGAATGTCATTCTCAGGGACCGATTTGCCGACACAATATCTTGCTGAACACCAAGAGGAGGCCAATGTCCCTGGAGCCCCTGCGACAAGAATTTTGAACCATTTGGCGACTTCATATGTTACATACGTTTTGAATATACGTGTGGGATTATTAACACAATTTGCCCACGTTGTGCAAACCAATTTGAAACGCTCTAGTATAAAAGCTTGAAAATGTATGTAATGTTTGAAATAGCAATATTAATCAACATTGTAACAAATGTAATATTAACCAGGAAACAATAATTAGTGGAAGTTAATTAGTTAAAATAATAAATCATCCCAAATGGCTGTCCAGTTTAGGGGCATGATATATACGTAGTTAGGGAGCTGAATTAGTTAAATATAAAACTACCTCAGTAGAATAATTATATAATATATTTTTCAATTTTGTTCTATTTCGTCATCTGCCAGCGTGTACAAATACATTATAACGCGCGTTGCTTGCCACAACTCCCTGCAATGCCTATGCAAATTGAAAACCTTTGTAAATTGAAAACTCTTGCAAAACTATCTATCAACCTGTAAAAAAGTGAGCTTCTCACTCCTCCAGCATTGGCTAAGAACACAACGGGAACTTGCTTCGTGGCCTCAACCGCCAACGGAGCAAAGTCCTTCAGAAGTCAAGTATACTGCCTCCAGCACCCTTTGTTTGTGTCATGTAATGTTATGTTAAGTGAAAAAGTAACGCCATTGCACACTTTTGTAAAACATAATACTGTTTACGAACTAAATTTAATTTTACAGTTTATTATTACTACTAATAAACCTTTCACGCTCACAAATGCAAATATGGAGCAAAATATCTTTCTTTTCAACGATAAGTATGAGAAAAGTCTAAAAACCACAGGACACTAAAATCAAAGTTTAAGGCTCTACACGTAGCGAATCCGAGACATAAATGCACATGCACGTTACATTATTTATTTTAATATATTAGTGACTCTTTCTTCATACACAATTTAACTATTTCAAATCTCAGACTCCTTCCTAAAAGCAATATTCTTAAAAAGTGTCCAAAGTTTTATCTTCACATATTAATATAGATTCCAATGCAACGCGTCTGTTGTTTACAGAACAAAGGTTAAATGCACTTTTAAAATACCAAAATTTGTCATCAACAAATGAGCTCATCACCGCAATAATTGAGCGAGTTCCTAGAATTTGTTTATAGTCCTTCCCATTCATAATACAGTGTTTCTCTGAATTTATTATTGTTCGACCCATTCGATTGAAAATCGTTTATTATTATGTGTACAGAAAAACGAGAGGGAGCGCAAATTATAATTATTGAAGTTGAAAGCACTAAATTTGTAAACAACAACGATAAAAATCGTTACAGTATTCTCTTTTGACTGATATGTCGCATTTTCATTTTTAGTATGTGAATGAAAGAGTAACGTATGCATATTGACTGAAAATTCAAATAATATTGTGTTGTGTACTCAGTGTCGTCATCAGTTAATTATAAAAATTCACAATTTTGTTATCAATGACGAGCTGCTAATTAGTAATATTAAATATTTCTTAATTAACGATTTATATTTCTTTTATTTCAAATGTCAATGACATTTAACATGAAAATTATACTGCGTATTTACATAATATTTTATTAACACGCACAACGGAACTCCGCAATTAAAACGGAATTAATACGTATATGGTAAACTATGTATGGGTATACAAAGAGGATATGGCTATTTAGAGATTTTCATGTCTATGAGAATCAGAAAAACTTCGCCGAAAGTATCGAGTAGCGAGTTGGCAAATAACATCGTGGAATATTCCTTTTTCCGATATTTTCATTGTCGTAAAACAATATTCATAGAATTTATTTTTTAAATAATGTAACCAAATGAATCTATCTTCGGTTTACGTGACGTAATAAAAAGTAATCACGCTTTGATTATTCATTGTCGTTTCCGTAACTACTACTCACATCCCAAAGTCGAACAAGCCGGGAGTTCAAAACCCCAAACAATTGCGTCAGCTGCTCGCGGAGTGCTACCCAGACGCATCGTTTGGGGGAAGGCGCCCTTGAAATACGCTATCGCATCGATTCGCCCTAGGCATAATTATGGCCGGGCCACCGCCGCGGGCGCCCTTGTCGCATAAAACAGCAGCCTCCACGTCCCCCAAGCCCTCGTTCACGCCAACTCTCCCCCTTACCCTCGCAGTTCACCTCCCCCGTGCCTAAGATGGCGGCGCTGGCTATCGACTAGGAGAAAGCGATGTTCCTCGCATGAAATTGTTTCGGGTCCAGTGAGTAAGGGGTGACCGTGCCATTTTGTTGCATCATTTAATTCACTTTAAGAAAACAGTTTCAATTGGTTGCACAATCTGTGAGGCTATCTGTTTAGTAGAATACATACGTACATATAATTAATCTGCAATCTAATACTTACGAAATGTCATTTTTATTTAAGATCGTATCAACATATAGGTCATTAGCGACCACTATACCATCTAACAGTTTGGTAACTGTGAAGATGACATGTTATGGTAGTGATAGGAGGTGAAAGAACGAACACAAATACAAACATGCCCGAGGCGGAACTCGAATCCGCGATCCAAGATCGCTAAGGCACTATTGCCTTAAAGGTATCGGCCATCTGGGTCAGCATTTCAAACTTGGCGATAGCATCATTTGCAGACCAGTTATCGGCGTAGCCGTTAGGATAAAAAATTTAACCTGCACTGCTGTGTCCTGCATGCAAGACGAAACTAAGTACCCTAGATTGCACGCAATTTCAAACGTTGAGGTAAATTTGGTTACATTTAATGTGAATAGCCGTACAAATAAGGATAGATACGTATTCGAAATTTTAAAATTACTATACATAGACCTTAGTAAGTTGAAAACAAGTTTTCCTTCAAATATCTTTTATATTATATGAGAACTCTTAATTATGAGACCCGGATTTAATAAAGTTTTGAATTAAACATTCAACGTGTTGAATTAAAAATATTAAAAAGTAAAAAAAAATAAAATATATTGGTAATGAATAAAACATTACAAAGGGGTAAATGATATAAGTTTTACAACAAAATTTGCGTCTTCGGGAGATGGTTGTTATCACCAAATTGTGACCGCGTAGTGATGGGTCTAGAACATGTCAAATCCTATATACTCCACAATTACAAATCTAAACATTGTTTAAAATGTTCACAGACAAATCGGCAACAATTATTTGAGAGCTTATTATTTATACAGTACAAACGAGAACCTTTTCACATATCTAAGAGGTCATATTGAAAATATTGTACGGAATCGCCAAAAAATGAGATATTCATACCATAGTTTTACATTTTGTTTATTTGTAGAGCACGCTACCAATGATTAAAAGGAATAAGTTATCTCTAATAATAAAATGATTGAAACATTAATTTTTTAAAACAACTTTCTGTGGTGCTTATAGCTTTTATTGAAAATGTCGCTAATAACACGAAGGCTTATTTGTATTCTTTTCCTCAAAACTTCATGAATAAGAGGTAAAGATATTCATTAAAATACTGAATAATTAAAGCTTCGTTGGCTATTAACTGGCATTCCCAAGACGCACATATTAACTCGTTTGGCAAACTCCGCTCAAAGAGATATATCATCACATCAATTTCCCCAATACACACCAATCATAGTTTGCATTTTCGTCGTAATAGAGAACAATCAAGAACGAGAGTATTGATTTATGAGCCTGTGACATTTGGCCGCTTGTGAATTACAATTTATGTTCCACAAATATTGTCCACCTTCGTTAGCCCGAATTCGCCCGAAGACAATACATACAATACAATAGCTCTGCGATTTACGGCAGTCAGGCATCAAAGTGAAAAATTATGTATCAGCACTGAACTCGGGCCAAAGGGAATTTTTCACAACATTCCATTGCAGAGTGCCATTATCGATACACACAAAAGGTAAATACAAAATGATTTGTCAAGCAAAAATATAATTACTTCAACGCTAAAAATTACAATATTTAAAGACAAGCTACCTTTCAAAAACGTAGATAAATATTATAAATAAGAAATTACATGCTCTGTAAATATCACTTAGATCGCTTGATCTTTAAAATGTGTCACAAAAAATAAAATTATAAGAATTTTATCAAGAAAAATAGTTGTCCTGTTCTGTCTCAAAGTGAAATAGTTTAAAGCCGTAACTATTACGAATTTTCATCATTATAATTTTATGAATATTACTTTCAAATCTTAATGTTTCTTACGTTTTGTATCTTAAACATTATATTTGAAACATCCTTGCTTCCACCTTCTTCGAGAAAGACACAGTATGTTTCACACAAATGTATGGTTCATCAACGCGATGTATCAAGATAAACCTTAAACACGGATGTCAAAAAAGGAGTTAGCCGTTCAACTGCTGAATTGAAATCTTAATATTATTCTATAGCAAACCAGTAATTTTCATTTGAAAATGGATATCATTGAGTTAGATATTACTGGTTAATGTTCCTGACCACATAAGAGAAATTTTAAAAAATGTTTTTGAAAGTCTACTATGCTTTGTAATTTCTGTTATATTTTGTTATATTTTGTTATTCGTATTCAAATGTTGTTTAAAATACATGAAAATGAAAAACTTTTATTCTCAGTTTACATCATTTTTACAATATATTTTTCATTATTTCACTTCTTACAATTTCATATTTTGTCTTTGTAGAAGAAAACTAATTATTATTAATAATGTTAAATATTATTAATAAAATAAATACAAAAAATACTGACATTTAAAAAGAAATTATTTAATACGATGTGGACGAAAGATTTATTTCTTTTCTTGAACTACACCAGTGAACCTTTTATGTAAAACTGCAATAAATTAACCACAGTCCACTTCAACTACCATGTTCCATATTTGGCACATAATTTGCCCTTGACTTGGTACAGTTATCTTCACTGCTAATTGCCATTCACCGCCAAGTTCGCCGCATCTTGTATCATTTGGGAGCGAAAATGTTTGCTGAGCCAAGCAGTAATTGCCCTGAAAATATTTCAATGCAAACATAAATAATGCCTTTTGCAAACGTAATTTGCTTCAATTGAATGTTATCCGAAACTGGCATTGGCTATTTGAGTGAGAACATAATTTACAAAAGTGAAATCGCAACATCCAATTAAAAAATGATGCCACCTGCACGTGTGATATAATTTGATATTCTTTAAAGGTTCTAATCTAATTGTTCTGGTATCACATAGCTAAGTTGTAATATAGGTGAGTTATGTAACCATAGTAGCTCTCGCCATTTTTGAACTGTAAAAGATCTTGAAACGCAGTTTTCACACATGATGAGGGACAAGGGTGAATAGATGCAAGTAGTTCTTTGTTTTGGCTGTATTTTATAAAATATTGATATAAACAGTTTTATAAAATAAAACTATCATTAAAAAAAGAAAATTGCTAGGAACTAGAACACTGCCACTTCTAAAAGGAAGGCAGACTGCTCTTACTAAAATGTCTTCGAAATATGTATCACAAGTCAGCAGCGTAAGTCCCATAGGGACTGACAGGACTATATCCGAAGCCCCAAGGACATGGGGGCTCATTAAGCAAAGTAAATTTCAGTGTTAAATAAGTATTTCTTTACGAATACAAAATTCGTGATAAAATAAATTATTTACTAAGCGTTACTTTAACAAGTATTATATATACATCTATTGTATGTTCTGCATAACACGATATCATGCTGCAAATGGTAGCAATAATTCGATGACAGCTGTACCTTTCCATGAGCCTACGTCGAATGCTTAATCGAGCGATTAAAAAGAGTGAAAGAGGAAAAAGTGAATATTTAATTGAAAGGAAGAGTCTCTGAATCACAGTGTAATAAAACATCAGATTATTTTTCAAACTATGCATCAGAAACAATAAGAAATGTTTTCTTTTTCTTTCTCTTTTATTTCTTATTTTTTATAAATTATTTAATTAAATATTGACGATGCATTGTTTCTGAATTGTAAAACCCATAATTTAAATTTTCTGCTTAATAATTCCATCTAGATTTAGATTTTATATTTATTCAGTTAAAAAAAAACAGTAAAAACTGTATGTGACGTAAGGAGGAAAAGATTATCTGCCCACGTTTTCTTGAGTTTCAGAATCCCTTCCCGTCATTTTAACTACAAATATTTGAAAGGTGAGTAAAAGTTTATGATAAATAAATAAATTAAATTAAATAAATAAATTTTAAAAATCATAAGATTAGTAATATTTGAGAAAGTCGTTTTCGTTTCTGAGTTATAGAAAACTTATTTGCATCAAAACATGAATTGCAAGTATGATTTTTCTGCATTGCTAACAAAATAGCAACTCATCCTTACCTCTACTCTTACCATTACAAGCAAAAGGAGAGTTCAACAAAACGAGCGCATATTGAAGCTACATTTACGTCCAGAATCAAAACAAGGGGCCATCTCAGCATTTGCTCAATGTATCAGGGAAATGGGACAAAAACGTGATCGAGATGGGGGTTTGACTCGGAAGCTGAAGTACATTGTTTGTTACAAACATATTAAGTCTTTAATGAAATATACAATACAAATGTAAACTGATTCATTATATATCAATGTTTTGTTAAAATAAACATTATTTTTCTATTTAATAATCAGTATTGTCTCTAACTGTATAGAAACAGTTATTCAGCAGAAAAGAGTTTACTTTTAACTTAAATTTGTGAACCGACTTTAATTGTTTAATGTCATGTCTCAGTGCGTTGTAAAGTAACGTACATGTATTGTATGTGGATTTCTGAGAGTGAGCTGCTGATACTGACACTTGATTAACGTGATTTTTACGACGTGTGTTGTATAAATATCAGTATTGCATGAAATTATTATTATTAGTATTGCCATCAATAGGATATTCGAAATTCAGGTATTTTACTGTTTGCTGGAACGAATTTATGTTTTCTTTGGTCATAGCATTAATCGATAGAACATATCAACCGAAATTGATTTTGATAAAAAGCGAAATAATCTTGCATTAAATCGACTTTCTTCTAAAAGATAGTCACAACGGTACGAATAGCCATAAGATATTTAAATACTTTGCAACTTGAACAAAAATTACATTTTCTAACAAATGTTAAATAAAATGAATGAAGTCCGGAATTTCAAAAAAGAAAGTAATGAAGAATTTTGAATTTGTTTTCCAGATATTACTGCATTTCAAAATGCCAGCAAAAATTGAATTGTGTGGATATGAGTACATATAATATAATAATTCTCACTCAATTTTTAACAAAAGTAGTAAAATTTTGACATAACTTCATGACTGTTTTTGTAATGTTTTATGTCACACAAATGAAATTCATTTAGTGCTATCGTATCAGCAGCAGTGAATAACACCAGCATTCTCTACGTACCGGCAAGACAGGACACCCCTTAAATCCTCCATCTAAATGAGCCACCACGTCATTCATAAATGTGCCTTTCCTCTTCATTTCGTCGCACAAGTGAGGTCGCGAGAATTGAACAACTGGTGCGCTGCATTTTGAGTGTGACTCGTCACACTTTTTGAGAGACGCAAATCCCTGTACCACAAACAATATTAAATAGACGTTTTAGCACCAATATTTGGAAAGTTTTGATTGTGAGAATGATTAAAAAATTGTGTAGATTCAAATAATATATACATTAACATCATTTTGCTGTACCGTAAGTCAAAAAAGCAATGGAACAGTTTA
Source organism: Gryllus bimaculatus (assembly GCA_017312745.1). Classification (NCBI taxonomy): domain Eukaryota; kingdom Metazoa; phylum Arthropoda; class Insecta; order Orthoptera; family Gryllidae; genus Gryllus; species Gryllus bimaculatus. The sequence goes on along the minus strand of BOPP01000047.1, from coordinate 2,418,899 downwards.
TTTTAATCAGCAAAACAAATGCGTAATTATTATTGCACTTTAGATGTACATGAGTGTTTATTTAGAGTGACTTAGTACACAGTTTGTGCTTGATAACGCCAAAAAATTAACCTTGAAATAACGTTCAAATGAAACACCCTGTATAATGTAGAAATAACAGATGAAATTTAAACAAAGACAGATACGTACAACTAACGGTGATGTGACGGATCGACGAACGTCAAGGCAGCCCGCCAAGGCGAAAACATTGGGCTCCAACATTGTCCACGAGGTGTTGTGTATCTCAATAGCCATTGGTTCGGTCGCAACAGCTCTGATGCAGCTCGTAAGACCTTTTGAGATCACACGAATCTTCGGCTATAGAATAATTCAACTGATTTTAAGTTCCGCAGTGAATACACTGAAATAAATATTTCCCATTTTAATGTTCTTCTGCTAAAAGATGGACAGAAGTATATGTGTAGAGCGACAAGCCATAATGTAAAATCGGATATCAATGAAATCTAAAAATGGAATGTTGGTACTGTTAATTCAGTAATTTTTTTCTAAATAAAATTAAAATTGTATCATAGATGAATCAGATATAATCTTAGATATAATATTGTGAATTAAAACCACTCACTATTGTTATTATGAAAATACTAAAACATTTCATGAAGACGCGGGGACAATAAGAGAGCTGTGCAGTTTTTGCGAACAACTATTTCAACAAGAAAATAAATTTGTTAAAGATCAATGTAATCCAAAAATACCATCAGAAACCGTAATATTGATCTCAATGGAACGATATACTAGATTTGGTAATTATTTTCTGTTTGTTCTACTCAGCCGCTTATTTAAATATGATTATTTTATGGCATCAAATCCGTTGATTCTCCCTGAGTTGTATTCATGTTCTTATCCGGTTGTTTATATCAAGATCATTGACATAACACATCCGAAGATGATATCAAGAACACACTACAATAGCAAACATAAAAACTATTTACCAGAAAGTTCAATAACTTCAGTGGTTAATTCTTATGTCAGTATAATAAACATAACATAAACCGAAGAGACTTCAGGAAAGTCATCTGGAGGGTTCTGATAGAAAAAATATATTCTTTTATGATATATATTTGAAAAGAATTTACATTTCAAGGCAATATTTTATTCGTTATTTCCCATTTTTTGCGGATATATATACATATTGATAACAAATTACAATAATTAACTGACCACGCCACAAAACATACTGCATATCAAAGTTCTCATATGTTTGACACGGCCTCCACTTGCTATTTCTAGAAGCAATTGATAGCGGCTATCAAACAATGGCTGTCTCAGAAAATCTTCCTAAGTGCACCAAATCCAAAAGATCTCACTGAGACAGCATCATCACAGGCGTGGTCACAATTACTTCACTGTGGTAGATAATCTGTCGTGCAAAGTAATCGTTCAACAGCTAATAACTCACGGCTTTGTCTTGGGCATCGCCTCCCAAAATGGCCGCGGCAAAGGCGAAGATCAAGATGGCGCCCGCGAGACGCCGGTGCGCTAGGAGGAGTCGCATGCTGGGCGCCAGTCTTCAGTCGTGTGCTGCCTGGCGCCCGCGGCCAGAGGACATCGTGGTGGTGGGGGCGGGACGGAGGCACGACGACGGGGAGGTGGGGAGGGGAGGGGAGGGGAAGGGGGCGGGGATTGAGGGGATGGCGTTAGACGGGGCGGCACGGGGGGGGTTCGGGGGCTGGGGTAAGGACGAGGGTGGGGTGCGGGCGAGAAATGCGGGGCGGTGAGCGGTGTGGGGCGGGTTGGCGGGGCGGGGAGCGGTGCAGGGCGGTGTGCGGGGCGGGGAACGGGGCTGGAGCGGGGTGCGGGGCGGTGTGCGGGAGAGGGAGAGGGGAGCGGGGCTCAGTGGGCCGGTGGCGGGGGCGGGGTGGGGGAAGAGGCCGGGGTGGAGGGACTTCCGGGTGGACACTCGTTGCGCCGCGGCGACCCGCTCACGTAACGCCAACGCGGGATGCGGCTGCACGCGCGCCGCTCGGCCGCAAGATGGACAGGTGCTCTCGCCACCCACCGTGACGCCGCGCGCTCTTGTCTAAACCACTCGCAGTCAACAGCTTGAGCGGGGCCGCCCCCCCCAAAAAAAAAACAAAATGGAAGGACTAGATGGGCCAAATGGTCGGCCAACACACTTATCTTTAATGTCCCGCAACCTACCTCTTCTATCTGAAGTCGGTAGGCTTCCGCGGCAGAGTCATGTGGGTGGATCCTGGGCTGTCAGGGTGAGCGCCGCGTCGAAGGCTGGTGTGTGCCGACATTTCGACCATCCTGTTCGTGGTCTTTCCTCAGGCGCTGGTATTGCCCAAGTGCGTCTCTGCCTCAGGGTGGCCGCATACCAGCCCTGAGGAAGACCACGACAGGATGCGTGCGAAACGCTCGCAACGCAGGCCTTCGACGCCGGCGCTCACCCAGGACAGCCCAAAACATCTACCTCTTCTATCTGCCTGACAAACTGCTTTCGTTTGGGCGGTTCTCCGTCTTAGGATCCCACTTTTGGCTTTCTTCCGCAATAGTCACAGCCTGCTTCACCTCTACTAGTTTCAAGCAGACCCGTTGGAAACTCTTACCTCACGTCGGCGGCCTGCAAAAGGAAAAGAAGCTCCTCGACTATATCATCCTCTGGCATCTACAGTGGTGCCGGCCAGTCCCTTCTAATCTGACCAATCTTTCGTCTATGTTCCTGCCTCCGGCATCAAGGATTCCCACTTTTGTTTCTTGCACAATAGCCACTTGCTTCACCTGCTACACTTTCAAAGAGTCCTTACGTATCTGTTCTAATAAAAAAGAAAAGCTCTTTTTAGGCCATTATTGTCGCCATCTTAGCCGGGCTGCGCACAAGCCCCTTCTACGACAGTCACTGATCATTCGTTCATTCCCTGCTTCCGATCTCGTCCTGCAGTTCTTGGGAAATTCGAACTGGCCAAAAAAATTCACCCAACCATTTTTGCATTCTGGCACTATCAGAAGGAGAACCGAGAAGAATGCGGAAGTCCTCAGTCAAAGAGAAGGGAACGGGCGGCGTTTATGCGTAATGTATAAGACATACAGAGGGGACCACCAGGCGATGGGCAGATACGGTAAAAGATTACAGAAATGCAGATTAATAAAAGGCCAGAGAAGACCATCCTTGGAAAATACGATGTAAGAAAGGCAAAGAACTGATGTAGCAAGTTCTCCTTTGGAATTGCACTACAGTAGATTGGAATAAGCTACCTGCAGAAGCACTAGAGGCCTTCCCTTCAAATGCTAGCCAAATTTAACAAATTCCTTCACTCCCATCGGCAGAGCATCTCGAAAAATCACTGGACTGAGACCATTTATCTTTATATTATTATTTATTATTATTATTATTATTATTATTATTATTATTATTATTTATTATTATTATTATTATTATTTATTTGTCATAATTATTATCGTCATTGGCCCTATAACGTGAAAGTGATGTGAAGTGTAGTGTAGTGTAGTGTAGTGTAGTTGGGGGACGGGCGAGTGTAGGGTTAGTGAAGGGAGTGCAGGGCCAGTGTAGTGGTGAGTGTTGTGGTAGTTGTAGGAAAGTGTTATGTAGACTAGAAGTGAATTTAGAGTTAGCTAGGAAATAAATTGAAAGCTATTATATCGACCCCTCAATTCTAATAGTAAACCAATTGTAATTGTTTAAAATGTTTAGTAATTCTAATTTTAATTGTTATCCATGTTTTGGCCACCGAGCATTAGCTCAAAGCGAACTTTAATAAATCTATCTATCTATCTATCTATCCTCAATGCTGCCCCTTTCTTTTCTAAAGGATCTTTAGACACTCAGTGCTGCTTCGTCGGCAATCGACATCTATCCACTGGCTTCAAGGGTCATTTCACGGTGGCCTGAAGCTGACCAGAACTAGCCCAAACATATCCTCCTGTGACACCGACTTCAGTGCTGCAATCTGTCCTTCCATCCGGATGCGTCATTCCCTGACTCTGCTTGCAGGGATTCAATTCCTGCTTCTTCCGAAGTAGCTTCCTCCTCCGCTATCAGTGGCCTTCAGAGACCTTGTATGGCGGTCTAAACATTCTGTCTCGGAGCTATGAGCACAATTCCACAATTTATAAGATGTCAAATTATTCTTCCCATCTCCACACCGTCGTTTTATATTTCTCTCCACTTTCTCGCTTTTCGGTGTCAGACCTAGACCTAAGCAGCAGTTTGTTGAAGGTGATCTGCTAAATATAAATGGTCACGGATGAGAAATGTTGCCACGGGAAAGAAATGATGTTATGAAGTGTGCAAAAACAACCTTCGTTCACCTGATGACAATGATGAAAAATAAAGTCATAGGTATCCACACAGACATCGAGACGATAATGATTGCGAATCTGCGACTTGGAAATTCAAATTGGATGAGAAGGCCCAGTTCAAAATCGTAAGTTAAAGTTATTTAAAATTAAATAGTAAAATATCCAACCATTTTGAATAATCCAATCATTCATTACAAAAATAGCTCAAAAGTCAAAGCTTTTCTATATTTCAGAGCATTCAGATCAAATGATGTGGATGATGGAGGATTCCTTTTACAGCCCTCAAAGACATTTTATGAAAACTATAGTTACATTCTGTATTAAGCAATGCTGTAATTGCATTAAGCAATGTTTGTACGATTGTATGTCTCTATCCCAGGGTCAAGTGAGGAAAGTCACACAAACGCCTTTGTCAAGGTCGAAACCACAACCACAACCACAATCATTTACTGTCAAGTTTGCACACACTACGCGTGTATCGTCAGTGCCAAAAGTACGAGTTGCGTACTTTTTAATGTTCGTACCAAAATGCATTTTTTGAAGTAAATCAGCTGTGTGTCCTGTGAATTGTTTACTGACTATCAGATACTTATAGTCAGTGCATGTTTCTTCTTATATTACGTCACAAGTTAATCATTCTCCACTTTTCAAATTTTCTCTGAAGGAAAAATCTGATGAAACATGTCTTTGAATTAAACAGGATGTTTTAGAACTATAGATCATGAAATGTATGTTATTGTCTACATTGACGTTATGAAAATGACACGTAATGAGAAAGGAATTGAGGAAAGATCACAAACAAGAAGTAAAAATGCATAGGAATACTTCATATAATTTGGTGAAACACTACTATGCTGAACGAAAGATTATTCTGGAGGGAGACCCCCCAAAAAATCTTTCGGAGTGAATAATAAAACATAAGCACTTTGCTGTCTTCTAATCGTTTACGTCTATCCTTACGTGTTATTTCCAGACAAAAATGTATGGTACATAGGTCTGAAATAAAGTATAATTTTCTGCAACCAAATGTACACAAAGATTGTTGCAATAAATATAATTTATTTCTCAATTACACGGTATTTCACAGAAAGCACAAAGCACCGGGTCTGAAGCGGAACTAATGTTGTGCGATGGTGCAACGACACATTGTCAGGTCTGTGGCCAGGATGCCCAGTGCAGCGATCACAAGCAACGCGATAGAACAATTGAAATCTATAGAGAGGCGATGTGCCTGCCATATTTGTCGCTTTTTGAAAGGACAGCCGCCATGTTTTCTATGGGCAACATCGGAACGGACGTAATTATTAATTTGGTAAAGATCATTTAAAAGCCACAAAATATTTAGAACTTTTATAAAAAATAAACTAACTTACATTTATTTAGTTCATATTATTTTAAAGAATCAGATTTAACTTTGCTTGTTCGTAGTTAAATATATATTTCTGTATTTTCCTCGTAGTAATACTTGATTTAAAAAAATAACTTTCGATTAATACACTTCTGATTATTAATATTCATTATTAAAATATTTAAATTGATTTCTATATGGAAATGTGCTTGACAATAATTCAAGATCAAACGACTGATCAAACCGAGATATCGGAAAAGTGAAAAATTAAGGAATATTTTAACTAACTTAATGTGTTCATAATTATGAACGCAATATTCTGCAAAACATTTAACAAATTCTTGCAAAATGTCAATAAAATATCTGGAATGAAGTCAACTTAATTAAAATGCATCCATCGTCAAATATCTAAGCAATTATTGAAATATATAACTATTAGCTACGAAAAAAGAAAGATAATTGTTCCCTCTATTTTGATATGCATTTTGTCAATGCCGAACGAGAGGACGGCATTTTCATATTACACATTAATAACATTTTTCAATAAACACCGAAATAACATACCATTAAACAACAACCCGAAGAAAGCTCATGCCATCAGAAAACGTGGCGGCCAATAGAGCAAGGTAATCCAGCAAAGAGCGCTCTATTGGCACATAATTCCATTTTCACCTGCACATAATTCAATTCCTACTTAATTCAAACTCTTTAAGAAGAGTATTTCTTTTTGTTTTTCCATGCCAATGATTCAGATGATCCACACGTTACTTTGAAACTCAGTCTGCCCAGTTTGAAGAAGTCAATTTTTGTACTAAATACCCATACTTTAAAAAAAACTAGATTTTATTAGGATTTGAGCTTATATTATAAAGAATGTAAAAAATATTAGGAAAAAGTATGGGATGATCTTTAAAGTAGACAAACCAGTTAATACCTTTTATCTCACAAACCAATTTTTAATTTTTTTCCATGTATTGAAAATACACTCATACTTCAAATCTACATTTAATATTTTATCTTCACCATTTGAACACTGCCGTTTAAATTCACGTGAATACTCCCGTATAGAAATTGCTCGAACAACATACCAAACATCATACTTCTTTCATAGATTTCTTTATCGTGTATCCAATAAGCATTATAATGCCGACAACAGTTTATGGTTATATTTGAATGTAATCAATCTTCCAGTGCATATTCCGTCCGTAATTTGTAGTTCCGTCGTCAGTGAACTAATTACTGGAACATGCACAGGGTTCTCAATTACAACAACTAACACAAGCAATTAGGAACAACATTTACACTAATAATATTCGCTTGGAAGTGGCGCTCTCAGCAACACCATGTTATCGAACATATTCAAGATGAAGACTGCATTACTAGATATATAGGAATGAAACACTATAATCATTTGACAATGCAAGTTACATAATAGCGGGTTCTAGCCTTTCCTACCTGTAAAAGTAGATTAATTACGTGCAATTTGTGAGAGTCGTGCAGGACGTTGACGAAATCTTGTTTCTTTTTTATTTAAAAATGGAACCTAGATAAATGCACTTTAGTGGGGAAACTGTTAGTCAAACATAGTAAAATGTAATAACGACAACAACAACAACAACAATAATAATAATAATAATAATAATAATAATAATAATAATAATAATAATAATAATAATGCATTAAAATCATAACTTTTTTCATTCCATGTAAAAATTGCCATCTTAAAACTCGTCAATATTCATAAGAGTATTTCAATGTCGTATGTGGGAATCAGATCGGGGTGCATTCTACGAGTTCTCGTAGTTCTGTTCAATTCCCTTTCGGGCGAACAACGCCATTTACGACTGAATATTTTAAATACTCACTGAAGTGTAGGCACTGATACACTGCATCCGAAGAGTTCTACTAAACACGGCCCAACTTCCAATTCAACAGAACTTTTAATTACTCGACCTAAATGAGGTATTTAATATGGACGTAGATGATGGTTCGTTTCCAAATGAAAATCCTTGTAGAAAACTTCGATTCAATTCTCCGAAATTTTGGTAGGGTACATTTGAAGTTGTAGATAAAATGGTTTACTGATAATAATTGTTAAATATATTATCCTAACCTTATTAATGAAATAATAGTGCAAAGTTTCCGCTATAAACGTATCTCTCATGTCGTGTCATAATAAATTTAGCACCCAGCAAGTTTTCGAACGAATCTGTTCGATGAGTGTTTGGTAATTTGCGACATTGGCTACCACTGAATTGGAGATCAAGACAAATGTGAATGACGGAGCAGTACCCTAAAACAACGGGACAAACACAGTATCACACGTCAACTACAGAATCACACTTGTCGGGAGACCAGTCAAGAACTTAGAGAGCGAGTCCCTGCTTGGGTGATTACTCGCTGGAGACATCGGAGATTGTACCTGAAGAAGGAATACACGCAAGAATGTAAATCAGAGCCGAGACGTACGTTCCACGAAAGAAATAACTCTTTCAGGAATCTATCATGGATTGCACTTACGACACTAACGAGCACACAATTTGACACGCCCGAAAACAGCATCCGATTAAATCGATTCGATCCCACTACATGTCACCTACACGTATTGATTTACAGATAAATGCTAGGTGCAGTCGAATGCAAAGTGACAACTTCCGATCGGAAAAATTTGCCCTCCATTTACACCGGAATGTTTCTTCGGCCAAACACGTATCGTCTCTGATCTGTTGTGCATTGCGTCCGGCAGAATTCGGATCTAGCCCTCTGTAATACGTCCCCCGTTTCGGCATCCGTACCATAAAGGACCTCGCGCCTAATTGCACGTTGTAGCAATCTGGACCGTTGCGACAATTCTGAGGAAATGCTCTCCCGAATGGCTTCAGTCGACATTACGAAAGTTGTTAAGAAAATGGCATTGTGTGGGTAGAGAGTCATCGTAGGGATCTGCAACTCTCTTTAATGGGATTACAGACACATCTACGCTGTTCTTTCCGCACTCAAGCAAGACTATTCGGCAACGAAAACAACAATTCTTTATCTTGGAGTGTTTGTTATGATGCTTCCATGATGTACGTTAGAACACACTCATATCCTGTTATTCTTTCAGAACCCCATTGTCCAGTTATTGCCTTGGAATTGTTCTTTTTTTAAACGTAAATGACTGATGATTCTCATCAATTTGTGTTTTTCAACATTAATTTTACTCATACAACTTCTATGAAACCAATTATTGCTAATAAGAAAACTGACGAAGTGTTAGACCTATGAGTGTCAAACATTACATTTTAGTCATGTTTATACTTACAAAACTATCATTAAAAATATATTATTGTTATATTTGCATAATTGGCAATTTCAAATCGTGACGAAAATATTACTCAGTTATAAAAATGATACAATTTTAGAATTATATAGAACGCTCTTCGAAATACAAAAAAGCGTTTAAGAGTAAAAATGAATTATGTATATAATCTTGTTAGTCTTTCGATTTGGCAATGGTTTCAGAAATTATATATATGGTATTCTTTATAAATCAGATTATCGACGAGTCAAAAGACTAAATGGATGTTAGAAATTATTTATTTTTTTGCTGTATTGCAGTCAATTCTGATTATTGCAGAAAATTTGAATTAATCCGTTCCTAGGTATGTGTATTACGTGCCTCACTAGTTTATTCTGATGCATTTTCTTAATTAAGTTGTGTAAGTTTGTGAATAATTTAATGTTGATTAATGTTTAATAATGATTTAATGTTCAATGATATTGATTCTTCGTGGTGGAAAAATCTCATATAACTAAGATACACAAGACATATTTCTGACATCGCGCCTTTGGCGACGAATAAGGTGACTACTAAATTGGTAGCCAACCATGTGGCCAACAGGATGAATGCTTTATAAATTTAGAATCCATTTGTGTTACGGTGGGAGATTTAAACCAGCTCAATTTATCTTGTCGCAACCATCCTCGGCCTTCCCTATTGCATCATTCGTTTTGGATCTAAGTGAAGAAAATGCTAATGTCTTACTTTTCATTATAATTGCTCTAAATAGCGATAATTCCGTCAAATGTATCTAAAAAAACTGGGTGCAACTTTACTGTGTGCAATATTGTTCTGGGGGTAGATGTAGTAAACCCCATCGAATTTGTTGCCTACAAAGACACACGACCACTGAAGGGTTAAAATGTATTCAAAACATGTAATCATTGTGTTTGTGTTCGCATTGTACACAGTCGTTTGATATTTGGTCGAGAGTCCACCTCCGCCTCCGCTTTCTCTTTTTAAATTTCCTCTCTACTTCCACTTCCACCTCTAACTATCCACCGCCACCGCCCCGTCCCCTTCCCCCTCTTCCACATCCACCGCCTTTGCCTCCTCAACCCCCTCATCATCACTACTGCACCCGCCGCCGCTGCCGCCCCAACCCCTTGCCATCTCGTCTCACAGAGCAGCTCTCGCCGCCCTTCGCCGCCACCACCAGCAACGCCCTGCACTCGCCCGCGGCCCTTGCGCCTACGCCCTAACCGAATTAGGACGCCTGGCCCAGGGCCCCGCGGAAGGGCGAGGTGTGGCAGCCTGCCCTTCGATCTACAGGCGGCCTCGCACGCCTTGCCGTCGCCCCCGCCACCGCCCTCACCAGCACCCGCACCCCCACCCGTCTCTTACGCTGCCTCCGCCGCCGCCCTCGCCCCGTCCCATGCCCGTCCCATGGTCGTCCCATGCCCGTCCAAGTCCCCGTCTAGTCCCCGTCCAGTCCCGTCCAGTCCCGTCCAGTCCCGTCCAGTCCCGTCCAGTCCCGTCCAGTCCCGTCCAGTCCCTTCCAGTCCCGTCCAGTCCCGTCCAGTCCCGTCCAGTCCCGTCCCCCTTCCCCTGCCTCGACCCCCTCCTCGTCACCGCCCTTGCTCTCGCCCTGGCTCTCACTCAAACCTCGGTCCCTTTTGCAGGCTCCATTTTCTCGCCTGCTTGTCGCTTGCACGCCTTTGCCTCAACTTCGGTACCTTTTTCTTCATTAGGCTTTGAACGGTAATTAGATGGTTTCGCCTTTCAAATCACAGGTGACTTGTGAACTGTTCTGAAATGTGCGGCTTTTCTACGACTGTCTCACTATTTATTTTCTGCTAGGATTATACTGCATTGTTCGCGAAGGTATGCAATTTCTGGCGCAAAACTCTTTTAGAAAACTGAAAACTGCAATGCTTATTATATAGAGAGTAAAATATTGTAGAACAAATTAAGTTGGAAAGTAGTCGAAAGAAACAATGCAAAACGTATCAAACATAAACACCCAAATGACAAAATGTGACACATTTACAATTTTGAAAAGAAATTTACAATAATTAACAAGGTTCTGCGTCAATGAGAAATAATAAGGTTTTATCAGTTACTTTCAGTTACACTTCCAATTTATCAGAAATGTATTTTATAATACAGACAATATTTTGACACTTTTCCTGGATATCTGGATGTTCTGGCTAATATTTTCACAATTTTCTCTACATTGTTAACACCATGTTCTCAATAATTCATGTAATGAACTTTTCATTTAATCATAGTAGCTTTACTGCCCTTCAATCTTCTTCTATGTTGCTCAAGAGTAGAGTAAGCTTCGTATAATACTTCGTGTTTGAAATGACGGGCACGGGCAATGAAGAAATAAAGGTGTTTTCTCATTAAGTGTATGAAATCTATTTCTTTCTTACTAAACCGAAAACGAAAATATCCAAAACTACAACAATCGATGTCACTCACCTGAGCTGTCATCACCACAGACAATAATCATGACCAATGACCGAACACATGAAATGCTGAAATTTGAGTAGCCCAAGAAAACCAACGGTAGAGGAACTAGCACGGCTTCTCCGACCCAATCCTGCTGCACTCGCTAGTTTCGCGCCACTAGAACATTATTGATACCAGATTGATACAAGAGCCTCCTTTTCCAAATTCACCTTTTTTCAGACGAACCCTCGAACGTTTCAAGAATCAAAAACACGCGCATTACATGTATGTAATTGGTCTAGTACTACATTTTGTTTGGGGTTCGGTCTACTTCTTATCTTCTGAGTGCTCCTCTCCTTATATCACTATCGTTGTGTGATTCTCGATCCTTGCGTTTCTTAATTCCTTTTTCCTTTCTCGGCACACGTACCTTGCCCAACAAACCAAAATACTGCTACCCTCACTTTATCTAATGTTCCTTCCTGTCACGATTCAATGCCTCCCCTTTCTCCTCCACCTTTCGCTTCTGCTTTCGCTTCTGCTTCCTCACCCATAGAACTTACCCGTGTCCGTCCTAACAGGAGCAAAACATCGGTTCCAACCAACGCCTAATTTCTGCAACGGTCGAGAAATAATTGGATTAAATTCAAACCTCCGTATGGTGACGCGCGAATATTCACCGCTTGTTAATTTACTACGTCGCCGTTCGTCACGGTCAGGCTTGTTTGCAACCTGAAATTCAATGTTTCCTGGAAATCACAGGGGATATGTTGCTTCCCTCTGCGCTCTTCGAACTCCCATCGGTTAAGGGGGATATCTAGCTTATAATTTTCATACAAAATATGTGAGCACGTAATGGGTAATTCTGAATTTCGGTTCTTTGAAATTTGTCCCCAAAAAATATTTTACCCACAAGAATACGCCAGAATGTTGAAAATGTCAAAATCTCGTTAATATAAAAACGCTTAAATAGAGTAAAAAATAGGCATATTTGAATTTATTTTTATCATTCCCGCACGAAAACGTGTTTCTACGGGGACCACCCTTGAACTTGTTCTTCCGTTCCCCGTTTATTGACTGAAAAAAATCTGCTTTGGTGTACGCGTACCTCAAAGTAATGAAAACGCCGCGTGCAACAAAATAAATAAAACACCGGGAAGACATGAATCAATATTATGAATGATTCTAATACTAATATTCTGTATCAACAAGTTCTCTTGAAATACTACAGAAGACAGAGGGCTGGGAGAAGGAAGCCTCTGCCTACATCACCCCTTCACCGGGCGCGTTAACTGTTGAAGTAAACTTCGCGCGCCACAATGATAGAATCAACTCATAAATGACAGCATTTCAATATGGGTCGTTGGAACATCTGTCACGTTTACTTTCTGGGTCTTATTCTTATTCAGCTTTCGTAATGGTGTAATCGACGGGTTCTTACTTTTTTCTATTCTTCTCTCAATCACATAACTCATTAGGTTCACATATCAGCATGTGCGGAGTAGTCGGGTGAAAACATTCTGCCTACGTGATATATTTCAAATGTCATCATGACGACAGCATAAACATTTTGGTTAGACTTTTACATGCTTTCTCGTATATGTACTGTAACGTCGTGTGTAGGGATCTACACCACAAGGAAACAGACACGAGTGAGTATATACAAGTTTTATTTACACACTGTACATATTTACATCCCTCACTCTAAGGCGGTTTGCCAGAGCTACCACTGCAGCCCTCCTCTCCCTACGTGCGCCTTGCGGCGACGCCTACGACCAGCCTGCAAGGCCGCGTCGCAGATAGACACCTGGTGTGCCCCGGCAGATTGACGATCTGCCCGAATGTGTTTGAAGAACACATCACCCTGTCCGAACTCGTCGAACACCCACGTGCCCTCGGCACTCCGCACCAGCCTGGGCGGACAAAGTTTTTGTGGTCTAGCCACGAGGAAACCAAAATCGTTACCCACCCGCGCCGTCTCGCCACGGCGTCTTTATAGGTCCAGGTCACCTGACCTCCTACGTCACTACTCCCCACCCCCGCGCGGTGGAAAGCCTTTCCCTGGCGCTGCCTGGCCCGCGGACCATTTCCTGTCGGGAAAGTCCCGTCTTTGTTTGGGCGTCTATCTTTAGATCCCCCAGCCCTCTACCTTGCACTCGGCTGCTGCCAAGCCGTGACGCTACAGTACATACAGAGCAATACGGAGAGATAATTAGAGACAGTTGATGAATGCTGTGGAAAATCGATGTCGAGATTTTAACAGAAATAATCATTTTAGGGACTCCTGAAAGCAAAAAAAAAAAAAAGGTTTTTGCGGGGAAGAGAAAACGTAGTTCGTAGAGAAATAACTACTGAGAGCAAATAATAGTATTACAGATTATTTAGTACATTAGTTTTTAGTTCGTCAGTATTAGTTATCAGTTATCGTTAGTATCAGTTTAGTTCGTCAGTATTAGGTATCAGATATCGTTAGTATCAGTTTAGTTATCAGTTATCGTTAGTATCAGTTTAGTTATCAGTTATCGTAAGTATCAGTTTAGTTATCAGTTATCGTTAGTATCAGTTTAGTTATCAGTTATCGTTAGTATCAGTTTAGTTCGTCAGTATCAGTTATTTATATTTGCACGTTAAAATGAAAACACTAAAACTTACGACAATAGGCGGAAACCCAAAGTCAAATAGTAATGTAAACGTTTCTCAGTAGTAGTAAAATACTGAATCTCCTCATAAAAGCTCACATTGTCGACAGAACACGGTTAATGTAATGCCATTATTCCTGAGTCTTTCAGCTTGCATTCCTATGGAAGCATATACTACAAATCTGGGATCGGGTACGTAATTTCAAAAAGAATATCATCTATATCAAAGGGAATAAAAATGATCCTTCATATTTTTAGAATGGGGAAACCAAATAAATGAGCGAAACAGTAGAGAACACATTAGGCTTTGACTCACAAAATCTTTTTTGCTGTAAGCGGCTTGAAAAGGATTTCCCAGTTCGCATCGAATTTCCTGCATGTAAATACACATTTATGGACATACCTTTGTCACGCGAGCATTACGATTCATCCTCAATTTTTTGTCTCTGATTTTTTTATGCCACCAAAAACTGACTACCGGGAGTTACGAAACCCAATAATTCATGACCAGAGCTTAATCAAAAGCAGATTCATATTTCAAAAAGCTGAAGATATATGAAGTGCATAGAAATACTTATTTTCACTGTACATTATATTTCACTGTATTTATTATACTGTATACTATATTAACTATATTTATTTCACTATATATTATATGACAGATATACATAATTTTTAAATGTAACAGACGTTTTCTCTGTACGTTTGCATATTATATTTAACAAACCTATCACAGTGCGTAAGTGACGAAATGAGTTTCTTCAAATATTTACTGAGTTGTACACAAACATTTTTGCGTTCACACAATAGAATTAATATTGAAACCATAATAGGCAAATTGATGTGAAATGTATTCCTGTCGTAAGTAAATATTAATTTTGCAAATAACCGTATTTGTCACACAATTCTTAAAAGCGCCACTAACAAGTGTTGTGGTGAATATTCGTAATTAGAAAATGTGGAAATGGTGATGATCAGTGTTGGAATGTGAGGCCACATTAATCACAAATTCAGAAGAAAGTAATGGGATGTTGATTTTTATACGATAAGTCCTGTGACGAATACGTACATATTTCGACAATTTATTTTAAGAAAAAGTGAATCGAAAATATGGAAAATGGAACAGTGTAATTTATCACATTACATTCTCTAATCTATGAAATTTGTTTCACAATACTTGTTCTAATATTAAAAATTCCTGATGATGAGTAAAAGAAACACATGTGGTTAAAATCTGATACACAAGGGTATATACGAGGGTAATTCAGGTTGTATCTGCTCTCCAGTACATATAGCAGTCGGAGGAGGACTTCGTTCACTGCGCTTAAGGTAATTTCATCATTATCCCCTAATGTTGTTGCTATGTAAAACTGTAGCTGTTCCGCTGCAGCCTCTCTGTCTGCACTAAAAATAACGGGCTTTCGATGTCCGTTTTTTGTGGTTTGAATGTCTTGCAAAAGCTGAAATTCTTAGAAGATGCTCAGCACAATGTGGGTACAATGTTGTTTCATTGGAAAAGAGTTTGTCAGTGAATAGTACCATTTAACAACAGATGAACAGGCTGTAGGTTAAGAAAAGAGCAAGATGTCCAGCCTCTTTAACTTCTGATACCAACATTGAACATTTTCCGATGCTGAGTCTGAATAACGGTAATAACTGAATAAATGTTACTTCCCTATGCGCACGTTTTGTTGAACTCTTTTTTTGCTCGCAGTGGTAGGAGTACAGGTAAGAAGAGCCCGTTACAATTTCGGTAGCAATGCAGAAAAAATCATATCTGCAGTTCATTTATCGTTGCAAATAATTTTTCTATAACTAAAGAACAAAATATCTAGTTTTTTAAATGTTTCTAGTCTCGCGCTTTTTAAATATTTTTTATTTTTATTTTTTTTAACTTTTACTCATCTTCCAACTGTTTATAGTTAAAATGATAGGAAGGGATTCTGGAACTCAAGAAAACATGCGCAGATCTCCTCCCCCACACAAGCATACATCTGAAATATAAAATCTAAACCGATGTTTGACTAATATTGGAAGTGACAAACCATATGAGCGGTAGAGAGATTACGCATATGAGAATGCCGAAATGGATTGTAGAAACACATTATTTTATTGCATGACAACGCGCGTCGACATCTAGCCGCCCAGAGTTCTTCAAAATTTGTATTTCGACGTCGCAGAGCATTCTATATACAGTTTCGATCTCCTCATGTATAATCACCACCTGTTTGATTCACGTAAAAATTCTTTCAGAGACCGATAATTTGCAGTGAGGAGGCAGTGCATACATGGCGTGCTGCTCAATCGAAAATTCATTTTCTGAGAGTATCGGGAAACTGGAGGTATGGTGAACTGTTCATTGAATAGCATGGTGCCCATATTGAAAAATAAACCGATTAAAATCTATGTACATTTGTTGACTATTATAACTATTGAAGGCAGAAACAGGTACTGGCATCGGTGCTTGGAAAAATCTGTCCCCCTCTATAAGGAACGGCAAATAATATAAGACATCAGAATGTTACTTAATATAATTTTCATTTCTCGTTTCCTGAAAACGCTGGCTTAGGTAGACACCGTTCTTCCACTGCTGCGACGAGACACATACATATTTCAATCTTACCTATCATACACGCTCTACCCTACTTCTCAGACAAAACATGAATTTCAGTTTCTTTTAGTTTATCGCATATAACTACATATGTAGTACAATAATGTAGTATTGTCGTAATGTAGTAAATAATGTAGTATTGTAATCGTGCGGCGTAAATCGGTGATTTTTCGACCTCGGCTGGAATCGAGCCCAACACTGGGGATACAGAAGCGAGTAAGCTAAATCTTCGCCCACCGAGGCGGCATACTCATTCAACCTGCGCACTATTACTGACACATGCAGCATGTTCTTTGGGCACTGTACCTGTTTGACATTACGAACTTCCACCAGGTAGCTGGGTCGATCTCAGTCGCTGTCTGGAGGAGAATTCTAGACGCCTACTGCTCTGACCGCAAGTTCTCTGTAGTTTCCCCGATCAACACCAGGTGAATGTCGGAGCAGTACATCCTAATAAACGGGCCACGGTCAGCGCACATTCTTTCCTTACTATCTACCCTCACCCCTTACTTACACACACATACATTTACATGCACGACACTATCACACGTGTTGGGAGACTGGTCGGGAGCTTAGCGCTTGTCCCGGCAGGCGAAGTGCAATGTTGATACCTGGTTGGGGAAAACCACACTAGCGGACGGGTAGGTCTGCACCAGATCGCACCATCGAGCGGGGGAAGATCACCACCATCTCCCGAGGAGAAAACATGCACTACACTTACGGGAATAACGACCTTAACCGTTGGCGAAACCGGAATCAAATAATAAATCAAAAACGAAATTCCGAAACAAGCATTCATTGAGTTTTAAGAAACTTTAATAACATTTAAGAAAACAGCATCTTTTGATGCAGGATTTCAAGGGATGCGCGACAGAGAAATCCCAGTTCGATCCCCGGAGCGCCCGACGGCGATACGACGGCAGCAGCGTATCTCTCCTCCGAAGACGAATGCCCTCCCCGTTTCGCCTCGCTCCCACCCGCAGAGGCCTCCCGCCCCGCGTTCGTCGCGTCGCGTCCCGTCGCGTCGCGTCGCGCCGGCGCCTCCGGGAGCAGGGGGAGGTGCGGGGGCGGGTGATGGATCGCGCGCGGATCACGGCGCCTGCGAATAGAGTCATTAGTCGAGAGGCGCGGTGGGCGATAGAGCGTGTGGGCGGGGCGGGGCGGGAGCGGGCGGTGGGTGCGGCGGCGTCGGGAACCGATACGGGCATCGATCGGACGGACGGGAGGAGCGAGGCGAGATGCAACGGACGCGTTCCCGGCTTCGCATCCCGGCGGCCCCTTTGCCTGTGGACGTCCAGCACTTTCTCCCCAGCTCTATTTGCGTGGGTGTGCGGAAGTCCGGGGAATTGTATCTGGGTATTGTGGTTTGATTGATTGTGTGTGTTTTTGGATGTGTCAACTGTTAAGGCCGTTAGCCCCGTAAGTGTAAAGCCGGATTTTCCTCCAAAAGAGACTCACAGCTTCGCATCCAGGCGGCCCGTTTGCCTGTGGATGTCCAGCTCTTTCACTGCACCACTTTCTCTAAAGATCTATTTGCACGGGTGTGCGGAAGTTCGGGGAATTGTACTTTGTATTGTTGTTTCATTGATTATTTCGTGTTTTCAGGCGGGCCCCGTAAGTGTAATGCAGGTTTTTCCTGGAAGAGTAGCTTCCAGTTTCGCTTCCCTGAGAGCCCTTTGCGTGTAGACAGCCCGCACTTTTACAGCTCCATTTTATCCCCAGATCTATTTGCGTGGGTGTGCTGAACTGCGTGGAATTGTCCCTGTGCACTGTTGTTTTTTTTATATATCACCGAGCGCTTCATTTGCTAAGATCATTAGTACCGTAAGAATAGTGCATGTTTTTCTGGATGAGTGGCGTAGATCTTCTCTCGCTTGATGGTGAGTTTTGCTTCTCAAATTACAAAAAATTAACTGTACAAAGTTAAGTTTTGATAATAGTTTTTTTAATAAAATATGTTATAAAAATCAGTTATTTCAAAAATGTCAAGCACAATTTTTAAGAATATGAGTAATTTTTGCTTCTTCAAAACTGTAAATTCGAATTTTCTCCCGCTTCATTTGAAAATCTTTTACGTTATATCGAATTGGAATACTGCAATGACGAAGCAGCGTCGACACGGAAGTTTGAAATTCCTGAGAATTCCTTGTCATACTTGGAAGATATTATATGAACCGCAGTTCTAATTGTCGAATTTGTGTAGATATATTACTTTAAAATAATTAGTTTCCCAGTTAATGCTCTATGATTTGTAATTCATTTTACAAGTAATGACTGGGATGTGTCAATATAAACAGAAATCGTGGTATAATAATATTACGTAACAATTAGTCAGGAGAAAGTAAGCGATGTTTATCACCGCTGATTTTTCTACACTAACCCTGTAACCCGCAGCCTCAACACCCCGATTGACGTCGCATCGTCTTCCTCCGATAGCTCCATCCCACCGGCTCCTCATTCAGTGACGCGTAGAACTTCTAACCACATTATCCCCGCTCGGCGAAGCGCTGTGCCGCGAGACAATAGTTCGATCTTCCGCCAGATATCTCGCTTATTAGCAGGAGGCGAGAACACGCCATCGTTATCACGCCCAACATCCTTAATAGCTGCTACTACCCCGATGTAAATGGGTTGCCGCTCTCACTGCACTTTGAGAAGCGACGATGACAACATGTTTTTACAAATTTGGTAACTATTGATAGTTTTTTTTTCTGTATCGTTATTAAATTATTAATTCTATGAATAATTATTCATTTAGATTTATTTTGTCGGTAAATCCTCTCATTTAGTTAATGCTAGCGCATGCAAAATTCAGATACATGTAATATAGCTTTAATATCAATAACAACAAAAATTATAATAACAATAATAGTAATAATAATAATAATAATAATAATAATAATAATAATAATAATAATAATAATAATAATAATGATAAAGCACACATCGTAATAATTAGTGGTTCTACACCCCCACATGCTACCTACTTTCTTGCATATTTCTACCATTATTTGTAACATTTGCAAATTTTCAGAATCCAGACAGTTCAACGAAAATAGAACCTCAGCCATTTTTATTAGTGCCCGCCCTCTTTAAAGAAAAAAATTCTAGAAAAATGTATAGCCCTTTTTGATATTTTAAAAGTTGCCAATATTTAAACAAAATTATTTGAACCCGGGGAACCAGGTCAGCGGAAAGTTATTAAATCAAAAAATATCTAGGACTATCACAGGATAAGTTTTATAAAAATGGACTAATTAAAAAAAACAAATGTTACAGGTTTGGAAGAGTACCTAAAATAAAACGTGTAGGACTCCTGGCTTAAGATCCATCGGGTAATATGTATTTCGAAGAACATCGTCTAAACGATTTAGCAGGTACCGTTGTGAATAGACGGATATACAGAGCGACGGACGTGAAAAAGAGTCGGACAGACGGTCAGATAGGCAGGACAATTGGGCAGACCGACGGACAAACAGGCAAACCGTCAATCAAACGTCGTTTTACCGTCAATCAAATTATCTATATCAAAGAACCTCAAAAAGTAGAATCTGAATACACATCATGTTAGAGAAAGTAATTTCCTACATATAGGAACAAATTTTTTGTCAGCCGAGGTTCATATCGGGCTGTCCAGCTGAAGGACAGGAGAGGAACAAAACGTATCGATTTTTCTTTAACCCGGCCCTACAATACGAAATTTTCTGTCCAAAACACCCATTATAGGCCGTGGCTTCTCTAATTTCTCTTTACAAGCAAGCAAAGAGATATTTTTGAGAAAAAATTGAAAGTGTGAGTCTTTATGTAAAGTATCTCGACAAATTAAATTTTTTGCTAGAAGTACAATGGATTGCACAGGCAGGTAAACCAATAGATGAGCATGACATTTGTTGTAAACAATGGCTGTAGTTTAGTCGCTAGCATTGCTTATCGATGGAGGTTTTGCCATTAACTAATTTTTCGGTATCCAGAATCCACACACGAAGACTGATTCTGACATAAAACTAGTTAGAGAAAGTAATTGTGTAAGAAAGTAATGTAAGAACAAGATTTATCCCCATTTACTGAATCAAGGTCCGACAAAACGCGTTTTCTCTCGAAAAATATTCGTATTTTGCTGCAACATCACGTAATATATAAGAGAGACTTACAGTACACGATAATAATATTGATTTGTTTTTTCGCTAATACCTGTCATTTAGTAGTAGCTCATAAAATGTTCAAATCCTGCAAAGAAAAATCGGGGCGATTTACGGTTTTGTTTTTAAAGAAAAGCTCATTTCTTCTTGGTCGAATATTTCGGCTATCTATCCACGAGGCGCAAGAAGCACCAAACAGCTTCGATTGAAGTGCAGGGTCTCTGTTTGATCAAAGTTGCGTGTCCGAACCACCGAGAAGACCACGAATGCTCCCGTAGGTGAGTGCGATAACGAGCAGGTGAGGTGACGGTGGTGATGCTGGATGGGTGTGGTGATGGTAACGACGAGGACGGATGTGACGATGGCGGAAGAGGGAAAATGGCAAAGCTTGGGAGCCGCAAATAAGTCGGTCGGAAAATGAAGACCTAGGCTGTTGGTACGGGAAACAAGGTAGCAGTGACGGTGAATTCGGAGGTAGTGGGGACCATAGGGTGGTGGAGGGCGGCGAGGACGGCGAGGGCAGTGCGTGGGCTAGGGCGTTAGTCTATAAAATATTTCTGTAAAACATTTTGAAAACATTAGAACCATTTTCGAGAAAATAGCGTTTGAGCGATCCTACAAATCAGGAATTTTGAGCTCATTTTCTCAGAAAATTTAAGTTTTCGAGAAACTTTATCAAAAATTATTTGAACCACCGCTAAGCTAGTAGAAAAGCGTCACGAGTTCTCTCTTTGCTGATGAAAGTCCTCCTGAAAAATGCCATCAGCGGCAGCAGAGATCAGAGGAGGACTGGCAGAAGAGAGGCTGCCTAGGCGTTCGTGAGGCAAATGGCCGAACGTGGGAGAGGCGCAGGCCGGAACAGAGGAGCAATCACCGGCGCTGGCAGGTGGATGGGACACGCGCTGGGGCTCGCCGTCCAGGCAGAGGCCTCCGGTGGCGCCGCCCCGCGTGGGCCGGGCGAGGGGAGGGGTAGTGCAACGCAGGGAGGCCGTGGCCAAGGGGCGGCTGCCTGATTGCTAATCGACGGGCGCCGCAAAGGCACCGCCACGCCGGCGGCCATCGCCCTCCGCGCCCACGCCAGACGCTTTGTCGCGCCGCGGCCCACGTACCGGGCATATGACGCCCTGGTCCTCTCACTGCCCTCGCCGCTCCCATCTCCCTGCTCTCCTCGCCATCGTCCTCGCCGTCGTCCTCGCCGTCGTCCTCGCCGCCCTCCTCGCCGCCCTCCTCGCCGCCCTCCTCGCCGCCCTCCTCGCCGCCCTCCTCGCCGCCCTCGTCGCCTCGCCGCTTGTTAAACTATTTTTATATATTTTTTTTAGTTGTACCGGATAAGGGAGACAAAACAGTCTCCGAAACGTCTGAATGCATAAATAAATTATGATAATCATTTTTGGAAGTTTTTTATTGTGGTTGTCCAAGTTTTAAAAATGGGACTGAACAACATTTGAAAAGTAATTGTAAACTAGTCTTCACGCGTAAGATTTTTATTCGAAATGTAAAATACTTTCGTGTGGTAAGCAAATGGTGCTTATTAAAGCAGGTACTAACCGTGTAGTCAGTGAAGGTTCCCAGGGGACGGGTTAAAGGAAATATACCCACTCCCACTCAAATCACGATATGAACTGTAGTTTTTTCTTCTTTTTTCGATTTTCGCATCGAGTTACGCGTGGATCATATGGAACGTGAGCAAGCACACGTTTTAAATTACTTCTGCTCAACAAACATATGCTCACCCTTCATTCCGAGTACGCGGTTTCTACGAAGAAATAAGGGGAGATATATTTGACAATTCGCTGCCAAGGTCCGGTCGACATTGAAATGTAATAGCATTAAATTGATTTGCGAGAAAGATGATTCTAGAAACAAAAATTGCAGACTCACATTTGAAATGTTCCCTTTCGACGTATAAAATATACTAGTATATCGCGCATGGAAATTCTCTCGGTAGTGGCACCGTAGATGTCTTGCTACAGACGTTATGTTGGTAGCACAAGCTGCAAATCGTAAATTGCGTATTCACCGCAATCATAATAATTGCTGCAAGTGTTGTCTGAGTCACTTGTTTCCCAGTGATCTGGTTGCTACCGACATAAAGCAATTTTTAATAGGAGGCCCAGATTCGGCTCGGTGGGGAGAGACTTTCCTGGTGCTTTGAATTAAAACGTAACGATATATGTAAGAAATATACAATAATATGTAAAATATGAAAAAATATGTAAATATGCCACAATAGTAAATATATGTCCAATAAAAATGACTAACTCATTGAGACCTTGTAAACTTTAAAAAACATTATTGAATGCAAATATCATGTAAATACTCTACATACTGTAAAAATATGGATTTGCATGAAAAGCCTTTCTCTAGTGATCATTTACAAATGCTCTTGAAAACATTCTCGTATTAGTGTAATTATTTCTCAGAAGATTCTACCGTCTTTGTCGTCATATAGTTCACTTCTGTATTCGAGAGGAGGTAAAGTATAATCATGCACTCTTTGTCCAGTGATTCCTTGCGGTGGGTTGGTGTGAATTAATCTCTAAATCAGTGTTGATTAGTCGAAGACTGATTTAGCAAACATCTGCGAAATTATTATAATTTAGAATATAAAATTGTGGATCTCTTTCTCTCTAACACATCGTTTTGAGATTGAACCATTATGGTATGTTTGTAATGATTTTATTGGCAACATTGTTCAAGTAAAATTCATACACCCTTGGATATTATTGATTTGTGATGCAATTGTCACAAGCAGCAATCAACGACTACAGTTTGCTACCTTTGTTTCTTTTTACAACTCTTTTGCCTGGATAGCGACATTGTTTTTTTCCAACATAGAATGCCACGTTACTCTTTTAACTCGAAACTCTTCTGCTTTCGCAATTACGCATATTATAGAGCATAAATCACATCAGCGACTTCCAATCGCCGGCAGCACGGTCCCGCTCACGGCCTTTGCATGTCGCGATGTTTACTGCCCGTGCATCTCGTCTCTCATTGCCGCATCCGGCGTCCCATTCATTCACTCTCTCTCGGGCGCTATCTGCGCGTGGCGCCCATTTGCGCCCGATGCCCTTCATCCCTCCCCCTCCCTCTCCCCCCGCACTTCACCGAAGCAGCTGCCCGCCGGGCACGTCACAAATCGAGTCAGGCCTGGCCGCGCCCTACGACCGCTCCACCCCCCCCCCGTTCACGCCCTATTCTGGGCGCGACCTCTCCCTAATCAGAGCTTACGACTATCGACCGCCGCCCCCAGCATCCAGCCCTCGCTTGCGAATGGCCGCGCGCAGGAAAGGTACCTTATCCGCGCGGATCTGCGGCTATGGAGAGCGGAGACTATTGCGGTCGCATCAGTCAGAGTGGCGCCCTGCGGCGGCCGTGCAAGTAATGGGATGAGTTGGCCGACAAAGAGATACGCGTGTTGCGAGTGGCCAGCGGCCGGACGGGCCAGTTGGAAGGCCGGCGCACCGAAAGACAACGGGCCGCGGATGGCCAAGCATTGAGAGACCGGGTGTTTGAGAGATGGGACGGACGACAAAGGGGAGAACGCTCGGTCGGATGTGGTGAACTGGCGTTCAGGGAAATACCAAATGAGGACTGCAGAAGGGAGGCTTGAAATCGGAAACTAGAGTATTGGCGAAATATAAACAAATAAACGTGGAAGCTAGTTAGAGAAGGGAATTCTGCGTAGATAACATAATTACTGTATACCTAAAAACAACAGTCTGCGAAAACGTCTAGTTGCATTTCTTTAATGCACCATGATGGACCGGAATCTGGTGATTCACAAACCAATGATGACGTGCTTTTCATACAAAGAGAGCAATCGAAGCCAACCACACTAAATTGATTTGCAATTTTCTCTCATAAATTTAGAAGCATTCCGTAGTTGTACCATAAAAACGATCCGCGCTTCCCACAAAGTCTTTCTTCTCTATTTAAAACTCTCATCCGTAAAACTAGCGATGGGACTTTGGAGGAGATGAAGAGGGAGAAGAGAATGAGAGACAAAGATATAGGGATACAGAAAGAGAATGATTAAGTGGGAAAAAGAGAGGGATGAGAAAAGAGAGGGTTAAAAGAAAGAAAAAGAAGAGCGAGAGAAAGAAAGAGAGAGAGAGAGAGGTAAAAAGAAAGAAAGATGGCAAGAGGAAGAGATAGAGAGAGAGAATGAAAATTATACAGAAATGTAAAAATCAGGGAGAACGGAAGACTCGGGATATTAGAATCTAGAGATACTGTGTGCTAAAAAGTCTAGAGGGTGTACGATTAGGTGAGTGTGATGTATTCAATTCCATGATGCCTTATTTTACGAGACGAGACTAAGGCAGTGAGGTGCTCTTCCGACAGACCATGCAATTTTTGATTCTTTCATTATCTTGTGGAAAAAGACGGTATTACTCGAGCGACGAAGCAGGCAATTTAAATTTACCTCAGAGGCTTCTTTCATATTTGAGGATCTTTTACGTGCAATAAATCTACAACACTGGACGTACAGTTTTACTTCCCCCGATGTAAAACGTGCGATGAATTGTTCGCTCTAAAAAATACACGGCTTCGATCGGGTTGAACCAGCAAACGTGGTTATAACAGCCCGATTCGCGTACCACCAAAACCAACAATGTATTGACGATTGATAAATTAGGTGAATTGTGAAAAATTACAGGTCTAGCAGAAATTATAAGTATGTTTACTCATCATCTACTTAGAGGCAAAATGAGACGAGTGCGAAATGAGTGAGTGCGAGAAGTGAATGGAAGGAGTGTGGAACATGTGACGTGCGGATATGTGCGCCGAGAACGTCACCGAAACGAAGAATCGCTTTGACGACCTTTCCAATGCAGAAAATCTACAACATTGGACAGTCAGCTCTACTTCTCTGACGTGTGAAGTGCATTAAAAATCCACTACTTTGATTTGAAACCGTGAACATGGGTATAATAGCAATACACGCTGTTATACAGTACCATGAAAGTCGACAAATGTATCGGCGATTGAGAAATCGAGGAAGTTGCGAAAAAACGAAGGACTAGTGGAAACGTTTACTCAATGTCTACTTAGAGGCAAAATGAGACGGGAACGGAGCGAGTGTGCGAGGGACGTGGCTGGGAGGAAGAGGAGGGCGGGGCACGTGACAAGCGGATGTGTGCGGAGTGAGCGTCACCCGAAACGGTGCCTCGCTCTGAATGATGGCCCGAGTTGCCGG
Source organism: Gryllus bimaculatus (assembly GCA_017312745.1). Classification (NCBI taxonomy): domain Eukaryota; kingdom Metazoa; phylum Arthropoda; class Insecta; order Orthoptera; family Gryllidae; genus Gryllus; species Gryllus bimaculatus. The sequence goes on along the minus strand of BOPP01000047.1, from coordinate 2,392,917 downwards.
GGGGCCTGAGAGCTGCTCTGCCGGCGGGCGGGGAGGGGGGAGGAGGCGGCGCCGTGGGAAAGGGGCCTACTGCGCCCAACTTAGTGGTTTGCACATATTCCCTTAAATGAACATGCTCGTTGCCAAATTGAATCATGCTTGGATACACTGAATATTCATGATATGTTCAAATCGTAGCACGTGGCTCGTTCTCACGAGGGTGAGCGCGGAGATCCTCATATGCGCCACAATAACAATTATTATCACAGTCATCGTTCTGGGCGAAGTTCAACGTTCTGGGCGGGCTTCTCGTTCCACGTGCAAGCGTTTAGTTATTGAATAACTGTAGTATTATATAATATAGTGTAATTATTATCCAAAATGAATAATTAGATTATTTGTATATCTTATGAAAGGGCGGCGGCGATGGTGTAACGGTTAGCGTACTGGACTGTTGTACTTAAGTTGGCGAGTTCAAAAACCCGATCGAAGCCGTGGATTCTTAAGGGCGCAAAAAAATTCTTCGTACGCCTTCCTTCGGAGGGGAAGTAAAGCCGGCTGTCCCATGTTCGTAGATTTACTTGCATGTAAAAGATCCTCAAGCCTAAATGACGCCTCTGAGCTAAATTCAAATCGCCTGTTTCTCGCCCAAGAAATACCTCCTTTCTCTCCTAGTTGGTGAAAGGAGCGTAGCGAAATTTGCGTGGTCAGACGGAAGAGCGGGCCTGATGGCCCGAGTCTCGCCACGTAAAATAAGGCAAATTCAATTCAATTCAAAAATAATCTTATCATTCATCAATGAAATTTACCAATCCTAATATTCAACACTATGATGCTTCGACATAAAAGTTTGAATTGCTCCATCAAAGCTCCATCGAATGTCGGGAATAGCATTTCCAAACTTAAGCACAGTAATTTGTAATAAAATGTAACTAGTTCATGGGAATTAATGAAGCTAAGTTTAATAAAAGTAATTCAAACCGTTTTACAGACAAATTTCCTTAGTGTGAAATGTTTAGTATATATTTGTGACTCCACTTTTTAAAGCGACACTCAATACATTTTTTTCAAAATGTGACGTTCTTTCTCATGATATAAAATGGTTTGTCAGTCCCAATTCATTAAAAGCAGCAGCAACGGCAATGGACAAATAATACAGACAAGATATGTAAAGAAAAGGCGCCTTCTTAAACAACTTACTTACATGTTTTATTTTAAAAAAAATATACATGACTGACGTTTTCTGGAGCTTACTCACAGCAATTAGTTCTCCCTAACTTGGTAAAGCTGATTGATATTGATAAAGAAAGCATTTATGAAAACAAATTACTTCTTATATTTGTGTACCCTCTAGGGTGCTTGAAAACAAGTAGAGAGATGATTTCACAAAAATTCATGTTAGAAAAAAGTAATTACTTGAGACAGCGTAAATATTCTTAATGGAAGCAAATACAGAGACAAAGAAAAATATAATAAACAATGACTCTAAGGAAAAACTATTGGATACGAAATAGATTTTCAAGGATTGAAGTCCAAAAGTAGGACTTGCATTATATTGAGGAGTCATTCATGCGGTAAAGAAGCATTATTTTCCTTATAATTTTATCAATAAATAATTGTTTAACATTGCTATAGATTCTCTAGGAAGTGCTTTTTGCGATTTTCTCATTTCGTCGCAGCCTGTATTTCATTGGAACTTAGTGCTCTGTATTAGACTCAGGAGGTCTTAACAATATGTGAATAGCGAGTGCACTGTAATTTAGAAGGCCAGCTCTCAGACTAAGGTTGTGGGAGGTTAATGATGAGGGAGCTTAGCAGCAGTACCGCGCGCCACAAAATGCTGTCGTAATTTGAATCTCAATTCTGTCAAAACACAAATTTGAGGTTTTCAAAACCACAAATAGATTTTTATCTTCGATTATATGTAGGCGATGGCAATAGTAGCGAACGAAACAGATCTTTTTCCGACAGCCGATGTTCTCGGACTCGATGGGAAGCGGTCGTTCGGGTTCGCTCTGACCATGTCCGCTTAACATCACGAGTTTGAACAAATGCGGAACGCCAGACGAAAAGGACTGTCCGAAATTTCGGGCAAAATAGGCTCCTCAGTGACCGCAGCCTTAGAAACCTCAAGATTTTCGGAGTTTCGGCGCACACCAAGTCTGCCTCCACTGCAGCTGCACAGCGACTGCACACGTTCGCCAAAATCCAGAAATCAGTCGTCAAAATGAACCGAGTAAATGAGGAAATAAACGCCAAAGCGCATTGCACTGTTAACCGCTTTCGAAACCTTAGGATTTTCGGAGTTTGAGCAGCTCAGTCAGCACCGACGCCTCTCTGCGCATTGCGCTCGTTCGCTAAAATCCAGCAATCGGTCGTCAAAAAGAAGCGAGTAAATCAGCAAACAGGCGGCAAAGCGCGTTGCGTGCTTCCTTGCGGGCTGTGTGGCTTCGGCCGCACGGCGAGGCCAGCTGTGCTCGGGGCGAGAGAATCGCGGCGCGCGTTTGGTCAAGTGCCTAATTACGTTATCTGCAAAGCCGCAGGAGCGCGCGGAGGCGAACAAGGGCGCGCCACCGTCGCTGACAGAGTCTCTGTAAACTCCGTGCGCGAGCAAAGAGACCGACGACCCCGTCCCGCCCCGCCCCGCCCCGCCCCGCCCCGCTTCGCTTCGCCCTCGCAGACCTTAATTGAGTCGCGCGGGGCGACTTCCGGCGCCCGGGAAACAATTGAGCGTCGCGCGCATAAATGTTTGCGATTGCGTCCAATGGCGGGGGGCCACCTCACCAGCCCTCTGCCGTCGCCATCCCCTCCGGCCTGGCAGACTCCGACTCCGCAGCCGACGAACTGCTGTCGCGAAGCGTCATTGTTACACACTGCCGTCGCTACAAACGCCTCTACTGGCTTCTTCATCGCCGTCTCCCGAGCTGTCTAACCCTTTGCCTTCTCTGCCTCATGCAACGGTACCTTTGCCGTCGCATTGCTCGTCGTCCTCACGTCTACTCCTCCTATCCAAACGCTTTCATCGTCGCCTATTCGGACACTTGCACCATCTCCTACTTTGTCGACCTCTTGGAGTGTCCAACGTTACCCCCATTACCACCGCCTCCGTCGCCCCCTTCCACCTCCACCGCCATCTCCTTCACCATCGCTTCCACAGCAACCTCGATCTCCAGGCCTACAGTCACCCCACCGCCCCCTATATTCACCCTTAAGCAACACCGTCGAGATCGCCAACCTCACCCCAACTTACATTCCCGCCCATACCGCCCCTTTCTCACCATTACCTACACTAGCGTTGCCGCTTCCAGTCTACGACAGTCGCTACTTCTGTCCAGGGCGTTGCCGATACTGCCAGCAGCGACATGCCCTCTGAAACCCTATTGCTTCCAGCTGCACTACCTTCATATCGCGGAGCTCCTCATCAACACTATCTCTGGAGGCCACCTCTGAACCAGCATGTCGTTGCCAATACTGCTGCCTCAGTTGCCCTGCCCCTGGGGGCGCACTCGGCACAATTAGAACCGGCATTGCAATTTCCGAGCGACGTGGAGGTCGCGTTGTGAAAGCCACCTTTGTGGACGGTCTGGAGAGCAGCGGAAAACGTTGCTGCCTATGGATGCAATAGTTTTGACAGTCGCATACCGATGGTGTACTAAACAATGAACCTCAGTGTAGTTTTTGCTCAATGTTTGTTTAGGCAATGATGAATTTATTTATCGTTTATGGTTTGTAAGTATATTCCTTCTTAACCTTTAGTGACAGACCATGAGAGGTGGTTCGGGGCATCAACTGATGTCACTGAAGTGGCACAGAGCGGGAGGAAATAGGGTTTGAGTCCCGGCGGTGGCAAGATTTTCGACATTGGCTACAGAGCTAGGGCGAATTCAGTCGCTGTATGCAGAAGAATTCTATCGGCAGGTTCCTTGATCGGTTGTTATCCGGGGCTTCTCCGGTCAACACCAGGCCAATGACGGAGCAGTACCCTAACAAACGGACCGCGCGCGTTCTTTCCTTCCCTTCCCTTGTCCTATCCTCACCCCTCACTTACACACATACACACTTACATTGCACTACACTAACTCACTTGCCGAGAGACCGGTCGGGAGTTTAGAGCTTCTCCCAGCTGGGGCGGTGCCCGCCGGTAGGAGAAACCTGGTGAAGGGAAAACCCCGCTACATGACTGGTAGTTCTGCGTCGAATCTCACTTTCCAGTGGTGGAAGATCGCCACCACCAACCAAAGAAAATATACTGTACACTTACGAGACTATTTACTTTAGAAGTTGACGTGACCGCGATCATCAATCAATTATTTAGTGAGTTTCGTCTTTTAAAGCTTATCAGATTATTACAAAAGAATTCGAAACTAACTCCATGAGAAACCGCCTCGAAATTAACATAGCATAATTTGAAGATCTGCTGTTGATAACATTTCAATAAGAAAAATTGTATCTTCACAACTGTAGTTGAAGGAAAATTTCCATTTTTTTTTATTTTCATCCATTTTTTAACGAACATTATGCACCATTCTCTTAAGCGGCCAAACGCTAATGAGTAAATGTAATCAAAACATTCTGTTCCGTTTTTAAGTTAAAAGAAAAAAATGCCTACCTTAACACAAACTTTCACAAAAAAAACTCTTTGAAAAATTTGAACATTTTATTATATTTAGATCTGATTCTCATGAACACAATTTATTAAGAAAATACTATGTATCTTTATTATTGTAATTGTAGGAAGACGCAGAAATATTATTATTTATCAATAATATTATTTATCAATAATATTATTTTTTTTTCAATTTTCGAACAATCTGGGTTTTGAACGATCGTAACGTCAGAGAGATTTGGTGTCTCTTTTACATGAGAAGGTAAATGGTCACCAATGTATGTGTTGCAAAACATTATCCGTCTATCAATTACTTATATTTCATTTTTATGACTATCTTTATTAGAGAGATTCCTCTTTGTGTAAGTAGGCACATTCTTCTCCCAAAACAGACTTTAGTGAAATTCGAAAGGTAAAATACACGAAGACATTAGACGCCCAGGCATTCAATCTACGAACAGCGCGACCCCACTTCAATAGCAAACTGCTCCCCTTCCAGCAAAACTCCCAACCACCACTACTTGCACTTGCATTCACTACTTGCACTCGTCGCTTTCGCGGGCAGACGTCCGGCTCTTAAAAGCAGAATGCCCGTGGACGCAGTCGTTGTGCAGGCCTGCTTTAAATGATAGAAACATAAGATATGAATGTTACAAACGAATGGAGTGAAGATCAGGGCTACTCAAATGCACAGGGACACGCTACCTACTTCCCTCTCCGAGGCCTGCGTGCTTCTCGCCTTTCGCTAGACCGAGCCGATCGGGCCCGAGTGCCCTCCCCTTCCGTCACCTTCCCCTTCCGTTGGGTTTCTCTTGGCAAGTTGCCGACCGCACCGTTGAGTCGCATATAGTTTAGTATTGGTGTATATGATAAAAAGCATAACACATTTGACAAACAATACTTTGCTCTTAAAATTAAATATCTTGAAAAATTAATTTTTATTCAAACAAGCAGAAGTACTCATCTGAAAATTGTTAAATATGTTTATGCAATAGTTTGCAATAATATTATTGGACCCTACAGTTTGGGATTTTATTAATCGGTATTTTCAAAATTATTCTCTACCTCCCTTTTTCGCATATTAAATGAAAAACAAAAGTCAAATTCAGTGAAACGTACTAAGCTTGTTTGTAAGTGATTTATAGTTTCCGAAAAGTATAAGGGAAAATTAGATACAATAATCATTAGTTATATATACTATGCTCGTTGGCTAGTTGGCTGTTATCTACTAAACAGCAGTTTTAATTTATAACTACGTGGACATACACACAACCGATCCTTTGGTGCTAAACAGTCAATCCTAATAAAATTTGAAAACAGCGAAACGTTACGCTTGTGTGTGTGTGTGTGTATGTGTGTGTGTGTGTCAATTACGACATTGCTGCCAAACAATTCATAGTCAACAAAGCTTATTAACTTTATTATAACAACAAAGACAGATTCAAATACGAAAGGGTGAGTTGATATTAAAATTGAATGTCACCAGTCGCAAAATTACAGAAAGCACTGCACTAAAAATAAGCGTTTCCATACATACGAGTGAAAAACAAAATACACGACACCGCATCATCCTATTGACATATTTAGTTAGTAAACAAGACGCGAAAATTGCTTTGCTACTCAATGAATAAGTGCTTGTTGTTGTCAGCTGTTAAATGAAAGCCAGTGTCAATTTTCGAAGGATTACCAAACATGTCCTATGCACCGCTCGGCAGCGGCCGCTGTTGTTTCTGCGCTTATAAATAGATGGCTGCGCATCGCAAATAGGGTCATCTTTGCGCGGGAGCTGTGCCGTCATTCGCCTCGCTCGCAAACGGGCGCGTCCCTCGCGTGTTCAATTATTCCCGGGAAGGAAAGCAGCCGCGGAATCCGATTGAGTGCGGACTAATCGTCCATCGAGCCGGCTGATCGCCAAGATTTAATCAATTTAAAATTTTAATTAGCGTCCCAATCAAGGCAAGAGCGGCCCTGGTTGGAGGTTGTTGACACTGCGGAGAAGCGCTGCGGCCCACAAGGGGCCCGCGAGGCCCTCGAGATCCAGCCGTTGATTGATTGATTGGTTGATTCATTGATTGATTCTCGGCACATCAACTGCTTCGGTCGTTAGTTTTGTTGGTGTAGTGATTGGTATTTTTACTCCTGTAGATGGTTGACTAATTCTCGGCACGTCAACTGCTTTGATCATTAGTTCCGTTGGTCTAGTGATTGTTTTTTTACTCCTGGAGATGGTTGATTCATTGATTCTTGGCACGTCAACTGCTTTGGTCATTAGTTCCGTTGGTGAAGTGATTGGTTTTTTACTCCTGGAGATGGTTGATTGATTGATTCTCGGCACGTCAACCGCTTTGGTCATTAGTTCCGTTGGTGTAGTGATTGGTTTTTTACTCCTAGAGATGGTTGGTTGATTGATTGATTCTCGGCACGTCAACTGGTTTGGTCATTATTTTCGTTGGTGTAGTGATTAGTATTTTCACTCCTGTAGATGGTTGATTGATTGATTTTCTGCACGTCAACTGCTTCAGTCGTTAGTTTCGTGATTTTAGCTGCTGTCTGGAGGTGAATATTGGCAATATTGGGCGGTGATTCTCTGGTGGGAGATACCTGGTTAAGGAAAACTTTGATAGCCGATGATAGGTCGGCGTCGGGTCTCATCAACCTACAAGATAAAATCATCGTCACCTGCCGCGTTAAAAACACGCACCATAGTCTCGGGAGTAATGACCTTAGCAGTTGATGCACCCGAAATCACTAATCAATCAAATCAACAATTGATGTTCAGATGAGGTGCAGACCTACTCGTTGGCTAGCGGGGTATTTACCTCTCTCCTCAGAGAGGTAACGTCCTAATTATGGCAAGCTCTAAGCTTCTAATTGATCTCCCAACATGTATGGTAGTATAGTACATGTAAGAGAATGTGGCGGATAAAGGGGGGATCATGGGAAAAGTGTAAGGGAGGAAAAATCGCGCGAGGTTTGTTACCGTTTGTTTTTGTACTGCTCCGGCATTCACCTGGTGTTGATCGGAGAAACCGCGGAAAACTACCGATCAGAGCAACCGACCGTGAGATTCTCTTCCAGACAATGGCTGACTACGATCTAGCTATCTAGGGAGAGTCGAAAATGCACGAAGGGACTCGAACTTTATGACATCCCGGTGAGAGATTCTGCCGAGAGGACGGCAATGCTGGCTGTGAGCTCAGTCAGCCGGTGGGATCCATCGAGCTGAGCGGGAAGCGCCGGCTCCGGGCCCCCGCGGTACCCCTGCCGCCCCCGCCGCAAGAGGAGCAGGCCTCGTCGCTGCCTCGTCATCCTCCCAGGCGCCTCGTGGTCTTTCGCCAACTCCCTCCACCTCCCCGTGTTCCTGCTGTGAAGATCTGACTCAACTGGCTGCAACTCCTTCCTCATGTCTCGTGACCATTTCTATTCTTCTTTTCTCCACACATCTGCGGAGTGGAGCGCTAGCAAACACTTGCAAACCACACAGATACACTTTTACTGGCATCGAACAAAATGGTTCTGAAAATTACATTCTGACCTCTTACGTAATGAAAATAACATGTATATTTTCAATTTTAGTACTATAACTCTGCAGTATGACCTTGTGTACTTGCGCGGGCTGTGTAGCCGAGCTCTTTTATTTTTGCTGCATGCAACCTCGTTACAGTGGTGTGGGTATCAGTAGCTTCGGATAACGTGTCGCTCTTAACATCTAGTCGGCTTCCGCGTTTTTTTCCATTGGAAGCACTTCCTTGTCAGATTTTTTAAAAGGCTGTTGGGATACTCGTTGTAGAATGTAAATAACAATTATTACTGATACATGTGATTTTATATTAGGTGATAATGGTAAAATGTAACTCACAGCTCAGAAACATAGCAGCACGACGTGGGAAACATGTTATAGGTAAAACAGTGCATCATTCATTTTTATTTCAATTCTTTGCGGATATCTCTGTTTGATAAATTAAAAATCGTTGACGATTTCTCTTTTCCTTCATATTGGAGACAAGTGAACCAAATTTCTTCTTTGTACAATGTCTCATTTCACGTTTCACGCGATGTTCATGTCTTTTTACATTGTTTTGTATTAAAGTCACATCTCCATCTCTTGATTATTATTAATTGAGCTAAAGCATTATCTATTTTCACACTTTCTCTTCTCCATTTACACTCCAACTTCTGGAATTCTCTATTACCATTTTCACTACCACTGTGATTTTATTTTCTATTCATACAACATCAGTCCCGACTTGGTGCCGGCCTTCGACAATTTTCTAAGGTTGCCGTATTGTACGAGAATTTCATTTCATTTTACGAGTTTCTTCTGGGATCCTTTACGAGTATCCTCACTTCTTCTCCTCTTTGTTTCAGCTCAGCTGTTCAACAGCAGCTGCCGTCTAAGAGTTCATTTCTCCACTCTACTTTTCCTAATACTCCACAAAATATAATTATACTCTAGTGTATTACATTTTCACTTAGTAACAGTCATAGAATGTAAGCCTTTATTATTTATCAGGCTTTATTATATCTATCTTCATCGTATTTTTTTGCGCGATTAATGTGAATTACTCTGTTCATGTATCACTCTATATTTTACCTTCCAGACCTTCGTACCTGACTTTCCATGTTATATTCGCTTCTGCATTAAATTATCTCGTCTTCCTTACTACCACTCAAAAGCCTTCTCTCTACTTCCTCTCGCCAGCAACCGCTTCATACATTCCCTAACATTTTCTTGGTTTCTCTCCCTCCTATTTTCGCTTACTCCCTCCCTGGTCCACTGACGTTGCCCTGGCTTCTCCGCCACCGGATCTGCCGCCCGTCCCCCTCGCGCCGTGGCCACATCCACATCCACATCCACATCCACATCCACGGCTTCGCGCCGCGGGCGTCGCGCCGGGCGGCTGGGCGCTAATGAGACCGGCGATGGCGGCGCTCGCGGCGGCGGCGCACAAAAACACGCCCGCAAAGGCTTCGGAGGCGCCGGCGATGAGATGGCGCGGGCAAAGCTGGATTTCCGCAGAGCGGGAAGGAGGGCTTCGGCGAAGGTCCCCCCTCCCTCAAACGCTAGGGTAGATTCCCAGGCTCACACGCCCACTCGCCTTCCGGCTTGATCTCCCTCTCGCCCACCCAGCCGTTCGCCTACTCGTTCACCCTCCTTTTCACCCTCCCGCTCGCCCTTCCGCCCGCCCTTCCGCTTGCCCTCCCTCTCGCCCTCCCTCTCGCCCTCCCTCTCGCCTTTTTCAGCCCTCCCACTGGTGCTCGCCCTCCCACTTGCCCTCCCGCTTTCTCTTTTTATCCGTCTACTCGCTCTCTTCCTCGTCCATTCACCCGCCTTCTCTTGTCGTTAGTTGTGGGGTTCTGCCCCCATTGAAGGGATCTTTCATAATGGAGACCTGTTGTTACACAATGTATAAATGTGTACTGATGGTAATTGTTAAGTTGTGTGTCTTTATTTTTCTCTCCATAAAAGGCAATATCTGTACTTGAGTTTCCAGCAATTTCACTGTTCTATTAGGATAAACTGAAAACATGTTTCTATTGATACAAAAGTTTGGTTTGAATATTTTCCAAATTTCTCCATAGTTTCATCAACATTGTCATCAATTTTCCTGCTGAAATTTGCACCTACGAATATTTTTATTAAATTGCTAAGGCTGAGAGGGCATATGCTAATATTATGATTAATTTTAATTCTGTGTTAAGAGTGATTATAATTTATTCAATTTTTTCCCGGCAGATTTCTAATTTAACACCTACGGCAATTCTTCGAATGTTAACACTATCTGGTAAACAAAGGTTCAGTTGTTTTCATAATTAATTCACAACCAAAGAGAATGATTAATTACTCGCAATCCATCGACATGACTGATATTCGGCGTAATTTTTATTGCATCAAAAATGCCAGCTTAAAGAGTTTTTAACTCTTCTATTTCGTTGAAGTAAATTAAATACTCCTTTCCCTAATATATGAAATTCTCTTCATCGATGTACAATTTAAAATGAAGTATTCATTTACGCAAGCTTTTTATACTTTTCGAAAAATATTTCAAACAAAAGATAATTAAATCGTTAAGCGAGGTATCTAGAAAAGTATGTTGAGGGACGAGCTATTTTCCATACCTTCCTCTCATGAAAAGCATTGAATGAGATTCCATAGAAGTTTTTTCTGCCTATTTATTTCGATGAAGAGGCCATAAAAGTACGTCATTTCTTTTGTAGATGGTTGGCAGAGCATGTATTGAACATCGTTTTTCATAATGAATAGCCCTCACTGTCACTTAACAATTTATCACAGCTTCATAAAATATTGCATGCTTTTCTCGTATATGATGGATCAGAGACCGGCTGTGCAATGAAGAACAGTAACGGAACAGAAAATACAGGGGCACGATCAACAGTCTTAATTTAGATGTTTTTAAATTGTCAACCAAATTCTCGAATTCTACCTCCTTTAAATATTTACATACGCAGTTCTTTTTAAAGATATTCAGGCAGATTTGATTCAAGATGATTAGTTTTCCTTCTTTTCCATGATGTTTTTTTTAAGTGTTCATTCTTCAGTTCTCCTGTTTATCCTATGTTTCTCGAAAACCGATGATTATCGTTCAAGTATGTAATTAAATTTTCGCATCCATTAACTGAATGTTGTATTTTGGGGATGAATGCTGTTAAGAACTTACCAGTGTTAAAACTTTAAATAATCTCCATAAGTTATTTACTTACTTCGTAAACAAAATTAGTTTGCCAGAAGAATTGTATAATCTCATGTTACTGTATAAAATGACTGGCCAGCTAGTGTTAGCTTTATCTACAGAGCAAAAAGGGGTTAACCAAAACGTCTTGGCGGTATGTGGTCGCACTACAAGCCACGAATACTCATAGCACATGAAACTTTAATGGTGAAGGGACCAGTGGATTGGTTTTCTTTCTAAATACTGCGCCGCACGGAAGCTCGAATCTGTTAATCTACGTGAAATGTGTGGCGACCGCAGTTCTTCACTTATACCTGTCTCCCATTCAGTATTTGTTCAATGAATAAAACTATGTAGTTATATTTTATTAACTTGTATTCCTTTTAAATAAATTACGCTTGTTTTTAGTTTTAACCTAGGTTGGTTAATTTTAATAAAGGAAGTACGTGATGTGAATGTGTTTTGATTGTAAAAATTATTATGATTAACACAAATACTACGTAAAGTATACGAAATCAAAAGGAATGAATTGTTGATATTAATATTCAAGACTTAAAAATAATATAAGCACGCGCGTGAACGAAAGCAACTCAACATAAGCTTATAACCAGCAAGTGTGTAATTTAAAATACAGTTTTACATATAGGCAAATTTTTGAACTGAGCATTTGCTAATCCTATTAATCGGCATTTAGTTCTTTACTGTGGTTGCTTGTGGTTGCCATCTTCAATGAATTCTAATTCTACAAATCTGTCTATAATTATTATTGTTTTATTAGTTATTATCTTTTCTTTTTAATTATTATCGTACTGTTAGTTTTTGATAGCTATTTTCAAAATAGTGTTGCATATTAAAACTAAAATAAATTATTAAAATTTAATTGTTTAAAAAAACAACTCTTAATTAGAAATATTCTTTAGATATCAATTGCAATAAGCTTTTACTAAACTCTTGTTCTTGCCAGTTTCAGGATTATCCTTTCCTACAAATATGCCAAAACAAATAAATCAAAATGGTATAATATTATGACATCGATGGGTGTTCCAGAATCTAATTCTGCAACACTGGTGAAACATCTGTTTTACACATTGAACTTCTCAGCGCCCAAGCGGGTACGGACGCAGAAGATAAAAAACTAGGAAAGCCATGCGTATTATAATAAAGAGATCTGGAATCACTCAGAAAACGGCGCTTTCGTCAGCAACGACGATATAAGACAATCAGTCTGGCACAGCTCTTAGATTGGTTACTTCTGCTACAATGGCAGGTTATCACGATTTAAGTACGTTTCAACGTGGTGTTATAGTAGGCACATGAGAAATGGGGTATAGCATACCTGAGGTTGTTATGAAATTTGGATTTTCCCCAACGGCCATTTCACGAGTGTACCGTGAAAATCGGGAATCCGGTAAAACATCAAACCTCCTACATCGCTGCGGCGGCAAAAAGATCGTGCAAAAACGGCACCAACGACGACTGAGAAGAATCATTACACGTGACAGAAGTGCCACCCTTCTACAAATAGCTTCAGATTTCAATGCAGAATGTACCTTGAGATCTCCAGAATCCTGAGTCAACATATTTCATTTTCTATTTTGAAGCATAATATTACGCGTTTTCCTACGTCTCATGTTAATTTTGTTTTAGAAGGAAACAACCGGAACTGGGGTCGAGGAACTAGTAGAACTATAGAGACCAGACTTCCTATCGAGTAGGTTCAATGGAGTTTACATGCTTCACAGTTTCTAAGAACATCACTAGAAGGCTCTATTATTCTTATTTCTTTCATCAATTTTGTTACTCATGGTAAGTACAATTGCGCAAGTTGTGGAACAAAGTTAACCTGCATTTGAAACGAAATTTGATATAAACAAAAAATGAAAAACATTAAGAAATTGAAGATAAATATGTATGTTATATTATTTTCAAATTTATTCAGTGAGTAGGATAACATGATTATATAATATTAAGAAAGTAGTACTATTAAGTTATCCTGTTATGCATTGTTAGCTCTCGCAAATCATTTAACATAAAATCAACATTTTATTTTCGGATATCCAGGATCATTGAAATGATAAAGAGTAAAACTAGACATTACATAAATTCATAGAGCTACCTTTCCTTTCATTCTTTCAAAGCAAAACAAAATCATAAAATATTAAAATTGTTCGTCTTATCCCAGACATGCAATTTTTAAATCACAAACAATTATTAAAATATTTTTTAATTATACTTTCCAAATTTTAAAATCAAATTCAATATTTTTCTTTCTTTTAAAAATAAAATTAAATACAAAAGTATTCAGATTGCCTTTTCCTTACTTCCTGACCATCTTGTCTCATTTACGGTACTGTAAAAAATATTAAAAAATTTAAATAACAAACATATTGAAGGACGCAAATACATTTCTAAATGATTGATGGCAAAGGCATCTGCAACACGGAATAAAATATAAAAGCAAAGTCCTGCAAACTTGGAGCTATTAGCCGTCGTTCAAATGTCACGCCAAATCCATTTTTCTGAGAGAAGGCATACGTTAAAAAGAACTGTTGAAAAATAAAAATTGATAAAATGAAGTTATTTACTTTGTTATCTGTTACAGAATTAAATTATTTCACAATATTTTACAAGACTGTTGCCATTGATAAAACGATTATCCTTCATTCTAATCAATTAACAAAATTATGGTTAACAGCCTCGCCACCCAAAGGCAAATCTATATTAAAGATACTATACAAATTGAGAAAAATGTTCACAGTGTAAAGTATCTGAATCGAGAACCCCTTGCAGAGATGGAAAGTAATTCTATTGAATCAAAAGTTCCCCAAAGGTTTTCTCAGCCAAACATATAATTCATTTAAAAAAAGAGACAACCTTACAGATATTGATATGTTTTCTTTCAGGGAAATACGAACTTAAGTCAAGAGACACAAACACCCCTCGCTGCGAGTAGTTTGGATAGGGGCGCTCATACATATGCTAGCGGGGATTTATGGCTGTTGAGGCACAAACTCGCGGAAGGCAAGTAGGTGGCGCCCCTGGCGGCGCTCGCACGTCACCGAATCACGCGGCTCGTGGGGCAGAAGTAATTGCCGTCGATGAGCCGTGTGTGTGTGTGTGTGTGTGTGTGTGTGTGTGTGTGTGTGTGTGAGGGGGGGGCAGGAGGTGAGGAGACGCTGTGCAACGCTGCGAGACTCCGGGAAAAGATAAAGAATAAGAAAGGGTGTGTCAGACACGGAGCGAAGAGAATGAAGTAGACGCTGGAGATCGTGTTCTCGCGATCTAAATATCAATAATTTATTGTCGTTCTTCAGACATCAATTATAATAAGTATTGCATTGATGTCACAGAACACAAGCAGTACCAAATTTTATTAGCTATTGTTTTCACTCAACTCTTGTATTTAGCAGTTTTTAGAACTTTCTTCCCTACACATAAGTTCTCTGGCCAGGAGGTTCTAGGATTCGACTCCCTACAGTTGGAGGATTTAGACATTAGCTACATAGCTAGGATGAATTCAGCCGCTGACTGGAGGAGTGTTCTAGGAACTGGCTGCACTGATCGATAGTTTTCCGTGGTTTCTCCGATCAACACCAGGCGAATGCCTGAGATGTCGCGTAACTGAAGGGCCACAGGCCACGCTCGATCTTTCCTTGCTCTTCATTCTCCTATCCTCACCCCTCACTTCCTCGGATTTTCACTTACATGTTTTACACTACCACAAATAACGAGAGACCTGTCGGGTAACATCGAGCTTGTCCCGGCTGCGGGAATGGCTTCGCTAGAGATACTTGGTTGGGTTGATTGATTGTTAATTATTCCGAACGCGTCAATTGCTAAAGACATTAGTCTCGTAAGTGTAGTGCATGCTCTTTTTCTTCAGAAGGTGGGCGGTGACCTTCTGTCGCTGGTTGGCGAGGTACGGCGCCAACCTACCGTCGGCTAGCGGAGTTTTCTCCAACAAGTTATCTCCCACCAGCAGGGAACCGCCCCAGCTGGGATAAGCTCCAAGCTCCCGACCTATCTCCCGGCATGTGTGGTAGTGTAAGTTAGTGCGTGCTAGTGTGTGTGTAAGTAAGGGGTGAGTATAGGACAAGGAAGAATAAGGATAGATGGCGCGCGGTCCGTGGCCCGTTTGTTAGGATACTTCGCCGGCATTCGCCTGGTGTTGATCGGAGAAACCACTAAAACTACAGATCAGAACAACCGGCTGATAGAATTCTGCTCCAGGTAGCGACACAATTAGACACAGCTGCCAAGTTAGTCAAGAATCTAGCCACTGTAGGGACTCAAACCTAGGACATTTCGGTCAGAGGCATTGCAGTGACATCAGTTGATGCTCTGAGCTACCTCTCCCGGTACTTGATTGGGGAAAACCCCGCAAGCCAACGAGTCTACCTTCTACCTTCAAGTCTACCTACCTACAAGTCTACCTTCCGCCATAAAAATGCACTACACTTATGGGACTAATGACCTTAGCAGTTGACGCACTCGATAACATTAATCAATCAATAAACAACTAAAACTTATTTCAATAAAATATTTCAGCCCTGAAGAACGCAATGAAATGACTAAAGCATTGGCAATATCACACAAATAAATTTGTAACTTTAATTTTTCAATTTCACTTTACTACATGGATGTAGTACTCTCTCTCTCTCTATCTCTCAGATAGGGAACACTGATACTGAATTAAATAAACGTTATTGACATGATATAACAATTATATAATATTTAAATAATGTGATAACTTTAATGAAAAGCACTCTTTGTTTCGAAAGTTGGCAGGTGAGTTATTGGTAGTATTGGAAGTACTCATTTCATTACATATTATAAAATTAGTAAACAGAGTGAAGACGTGAACCAAAGAGAAAATACGTCACCCAGAAACCAACTAGTGGTTCTACAACAACAGGCACTCTCTCGCATTATTTTTAAGTTCCGCAATTCTTGACAATTCAGTATTCATCAAACACTAGTTTTGCACCTTTCTTTTAGCGTTCTTTGCTATATCTATGAAAGCAATGAAAGATATTTGGTGCATTTTTTGCGAAAACGATTTTTTACTGCAATAACTTCAAAGAGGAGTTACGCAAAATTACTAATTTTTCAAAACATTTTACATGTTCGTTTTTAAAGATCTAATATTAACACAGATTTCATTCTAAAAAATGCCAGTATTGTACTTTTTCAGTGTTGCAATTGTAGTGTTAAATTTTGCCTTTTTCAAACATACAGTTTTTCACGAAAATTATACTTATCAGGAAAAATTTTGAAACTGGAATTTGGAGCAGTTTTTAAGAAAATAATTATTTAAAAATTGCCTGTATTTCTACACACATTACTCAAAACTACTCATACTTCTGAAAAATTGTACTTCATTTAAATACCAGTATTAATCAGATTTCATTATAAAGAAATCTCTATCTTCAATAGTAGTTATTGTAAGACTTCGAAAAATGAACTTTTACAGTTTTTGACAATTAAGAGTTTTTAACAAAAACAAGCGTTATTTTTGAAAGCTCTCTTCGTTATCTGAGGTCAAAAAGTAATCAAATAATTTGGAGCTGTTTTTCAAAATATTGGTAAGACATAATGTAAAAGAACCTCTCTAAGGGCCGGTTTCACCAAACATAGAAAAAGAGTTTACTCTGGAGTAAATCATGTTTAATAAAAACTGTATGCGACGTATGGATGACATCATTTGTGCACGTTTTCTTGAGTTCTAGAATTCCTTTCCAACATTATCTATTATCTATATTTATCTATAAATTGGTGAAAGGTGAATACAAGTTTAAAAAACAAAACTAATAATAATAATAATAATAATAATAATAATAATAATAATAATAATAAAATTTAGAAAAAAACACATCAGTAACATTTGAAAAACTAAACATTCTCGTTCTCGAGTTATAGAAAATTTATTTGCACCGCCATCGGTAAACGAACTGCACATTTGATTTTCCTGCATTGCTAACGAAATAGTAACTCATCTCCAGAAAAGAAAAATTAGTATTTATTAAGAAATAAAGATACAAAAACTAAGAAATAAACTATGCCAACTCAAATCACAATAACACCGCACAAGATCAAAACTCCAAAAACTCCGAAAGTGAAACGAATGATAGAATATAAGGAATTAATCAAAGGTTCGCGTTGGTCCGCAGTGGTTCCCAGCGTCACTCTCGCTCACAGCCTCTTAAATCGCTCTCAAATATCGCTCGTTCAGCTGATTCGCGGAGTAAATTGGAGAGTATGTACTCTAGAGTAAAATAACCCTCTAGAAGCATGGTGAAACGCTTATATTCTACTCGAGAGTTACTATCTTAGAGTAAATGCTTACTGTCGGGTAACTACTCTCAACATTACTCGGCTGTTGGTGAAACCGGCCCGAAATGAATCAGACGATCAACAGACGTTTTGCTGTCAATTGGTTGTTTTGCATCAAGGACACAAAACGTAAATTACAAGCACGTAAGTCGTTAGATAAAGTAATTTACTATGTTCGTTGTAAATTTAGAAAGTAAAATTATCTAAAATATTTTATCCACAATATAGAATATGCACGCTTGTGAAACATGATTTAAACGCATATTTACATATCGTGATACGTTCAAAATATCCGTCGTGAAAACTGCAAGAAGGGCAAAACATATCAGTATATTTCAGCCCCTTGTTAAAATTTTGCTATTCTCATTTTTATGATTCTCAACTTGCAGTTTAGTGATGCGTGCGTATGCCGACTTGGTTTATTTCAAAATAATGAAGTAGAAGGAGATCTGTTTACTCCGGAGATTTCACCAAGTTTCCCGCATTCACTTCGAAGAGAAAGAAACCCCACAGGTAAACTTTGTCATCTGGCGGTAATAAAATCACTCAAGTCCACCGAATTCGAGTTTCGTGTTAGCCACTCAGTCAACGCGTTAGCCTGTAAAGTGCGTCCTACAAAACACACAGAGAGACGAGAAGAGAAGAGCGAGGAAGAAGTTAGAGAAGACGGAGCGGAGGAACATTAGGCGCGTGGGCGGCGCTTCAAGGTGGCACGCCGCGCGCGGGGGAGCGAGCAGTCAGAAATTCATGATATATTCAGCGGGAGGCCGCATAAAGAAGCGAGGACTCGGCTTGGAGCAAACTTGCGTAGGGGCTCGCAAGGGATCAGCAGCCCGTGAATTGAAAAATCAATGGCCGGGGGCGGACGCTGAGTGCGAGAGGGGCGGCGGAGAGAGGACGTCCCCAACGCCAACGGCGGCGGTGGCAGCGGTTGACGCGGACGGGGACGGTGGGCCGTGGTGGTGGAAGCTGGTAGCGATGAAAGGGGAGGCGGTGGCGGTGGCGGG